>JANHGB010060248.1:0-16736 GCA_026283785.1 Coracopsis vasa
CATAGAATCATAGAATTATAGAATAGTTTGGTTTGGAAGGGACCTTTAAAGACCATCTAGTCCAACCCCCCTGCAATAAGCAGGGACATCTTCAACTAGATCAGGTTGCTCAGAGCCCAATTCAACCTGACCTTGAATGTTTCCTGGGATGAGGCATCTACACCTCTCTGGATGACATGCGCCAGTGTGTCACAACCCTCATCGTAAACAATTTCTTCCTTTTATCTAGTCTAAATCTATCCTCTATTAGTTTAAAACCATTACCCTTTGTCCTATCACTGTAGGCACTACTAAAAAGTCCTTTCTGATGTTTCTTATAAGCCCCCCTGAAGTACTGAAACGCCGCAATAAGGTCTTCCCAAAGCCTTCTCTTCTTCAGGCTGAACAGCCCCAGCTCTTTCAGCCTGTCTCCATAGGAGAGGTGCTCCAGCCCTCTGAGCATCTTCGTGGGCTCCTCTAGACTAACACTAACAGTTCCACACCCTTCTTATGCTGGGGGCCCCAGAGCTGGATGCAGTGCTGCAGGTGAGATCTCACAAGAGCAGAGTAGAGGGGAAGAATCCCATTCTGGGCTGTGAGCACACACTGCTGGATTATGTCCAGCTTTTCATCCATCAGTACCCAGGACAACCCCCAAGTCCTTCTCCTCAGGGCTGCTCTCAATCCCTTTATCTCCAGATTGTATTGATACCTAACAACTGCAGGAAGATGTGCAACTAACTTCAGTATAGAAAGCTGGAGCTGGGTCTAGTTAAAGCAAAAAAGAAACTGCATTTTTTCATTTTAATCTAGCTTTTGCCTTTTTTTTTTTTCCTTAGCCTTGAGAAGAATACCAGCTGCAACAATCCAGAATATTTCTACTTCAAACTAGACTGACGCTCAAGCAGTGTTAAAAAAATGGGTTCAAATATCTAGGAAGATTTGACTAAGAAGAAATTCAAGTAGGCTGAGTAAAATTTAAAGTAATTCTCTGTGCTTTGAATGCTTTAGAGAGCTCAGAAGCCAACACTGTGCTCAGCAATATCCATTTCAGCCCTTGGAGATTGACTTCACCATGTCATGAAAGAATCACTGGAACTCCTATTTTCTCCATCATTACTTGGTCATTATTGTAGCACGAAAGAGTCAAAAATTCTAAAATTCTTTACATTTCACAAACTTTGCAAATAGACTGATTTATTTTGGGGAAAAGAAATAGCTTTTTTTAAAGGAGAAAAGCACACAAACAACAAATCTATTGGGGAAATACTAAAAGAGCAATTTCTGATAAACGTTTCAATAAAATCTTGTGAGCAATTCACAAAAGAAAATATTCCTTAACTAGCAGCTTGATTGTAATTAGAAGAGTCTGACACATTTCCAATTTCATCCTCAAGACACTGAGATTGAAATATTCTGATTGTTAGATTGGGGAATATGCAATCTTAGACAGGAGCTTTGATTGTTGACATTATATCCGTTCTCCCACGTTGCTGCTTCAACAATAAAGTCTGATAAAGGTTGAAGTAAGAAGGACGGGTGGTGTGGGAGAATGTGGTCATTGTCGCACCATGCAACGGCCTTTCCTGCGGCTCTCCCTAATGGCTTCAGAGGTGACTGTGACACTGGGTGCACAAACCAGGGAAAATCTCAGAAAATCTCCCTCCAAATGGGTTTTGCAAAGAGCGAAAGAGCTGCAGGTGAGGGAAGATGAGCTTCTTGTGTGCCCACATGCATACATAGGCAAAGCTGCCAGCTTGCAACAGCAAACCAGCCTTTACCTTGTTCTCCAGTTTGTACTTACACCTAGAAAGCAGGACTGGATTCACAGGGACAGACCGGTGTTCTACCCTAGAGTCCTCCAGTGGGTTATTTGTGCTCAGGATCCTTTAAGTCACTTTAGACCTGCCTCCTCCTCGCAAGGAAAGGGTTTAGACTTACCTCTGCCCAGCCCCTAGCTCTTCACCTCCTTTCTTAGCATCCCTCTGGTGTGCAGCATGACACCCTCACCCTAGAGCAGCCCTCCAAACATGCCAGGGATACAGCCTGTTACCACTGAAGGTAATGAGATTTCTTCCTGGAAGAAGAAAAAGACTTGTCAGCTCAGACCTGACAATATCTGTTTAGCTCCAGAGTGAATATAAGTTACTTCAGTGATATCAGCAAGAATGTCATTTTCTGTCAACGCACACTAAAAGCAATCATTTCAATTACTACAGGAAAGGCTGCTGCCACCTAAAACCAGATGTCAATCTGCCCAAGTACAAATTGGCTTTCTTTGACACAATAAATATAACTGGCTCAGTAATGCATCGACACAGGCTAGCAAATGGCATGTTGAGCACAGGTCAGCACTGCCTTGCTCAAGATCATCTGGCTTAGAAAACCTAGAGTGATTCATGTTGTCATCACATACAGTCCTTCAGTAAGGGGTAGATTTACATAGCAGCTTCAAAAGCTTGAACTACCTGTGATGGCAGAGCAGGCACTATAGAAGAATGGTTTGGGTTGCATTCACTCTGGGACTGGCTCCCTGGATCTGGAACTGCCTTGAACAGGGCACTACCAGATGATACTGGGATGGTGACCCATTGTTGAAGCAGTTACAGTTTAAGGATGGGATTGATCTTATGATATCTTAGACATATGAAGGTATATTTTTAAACTAAACCAGTTATCTCAGCTTCCTGAGACAGATCAGCAGTATGAGATACTCACCTCAAAAGACAACTACATCTATCTATCTGAGATGCCTAAGATTGACAAGAAAATATCAATGCAGTTGTGCTTGAGCATAACTGAATTAAAACTATTTTGTGCTACAGACTTCATTTTCATGAATGAGGAGTGCTCAATTCATGCGCTGCAGTCTCTCTCTCATGCTCCTTTTAGATCAGCATCACAAAGAAAGGTAGATTAAATTAGACCTTTGATTACTGTGGATGGGATACTGTAAACAAATAGGCACAAAACAATGCCAAATACTGCTGTGATAGATATGCTGCCAAACAAAAGACAAGGTGCTCAGGATGCAGAATTTCATCAGAAGATAAGTAAAACAGAAAAGTGAGTATAAACCAGCTTTACTTGGATCCCTAGACAAGACAGACATTTAAATGTGGTCAGTTAGATGTTAATGATATTGCCATTTGGAAGCAAAACTTCAAAATAATGCGATATGAAGAAAAAACATCCTGTACATTGCAGGAATGACCCCTGTCTTCAAACTGGAAGCCTGGCAGGAGGTCAGGAACAAGGAGCTTACACAATACATGAATTTGATTTAATCCACCTGTAAAACAGTATATCTCATATAACCAACATGATCAGGGCTCTGTCTTCTGTATCTGCATCTACTAAGCTGGAAGGAGCCACCTTTGCATGTGTCTTTTCACCATCTGTTGTTGGAGATCCCAGATAAGCAACACAGGCAAGACATCAAAGTAACCTCCATCTAGTCGATGAGATAAATACCACTCTCATGTCAATTTTTTGTTTGACATGAACTGCATCATCACTGTGTCCTTACCAGATAGGTACTTCTTAAGAGTCTCAGTGGCCTCATCTACCTTTGCCCTAACTTCAAACAGAGCTATAAATAGCATCTTGCAAAATTATAGTTGAGAAAAATTTCTTTTCCCACACTTTCTGAGCCCAGACATTACGTACCCATGAAGGACTGACTCTTGTGTGCAAACTAAGTTGTTTGTACACATCTTTGTTTCAGACTTGAATAGATACTTAGTCCCAAATAATGACCCACAAACATGATGAACAAACTCTCAAGTATCTCATGCTAAGCGTAAGGGATGTTTTAACTTCTGATAAATCTATCTGATAAATCTATCTGCACACTCTGCACACTAGAAAAGCTATCATCATGGATACAGTACTTGTAGAAACTATAAATCTACATAAAGTTAGATATATGAATTAAAAAATCCCCTGAGAGCCACTTCTTTTCCAGACACAGGCTGAAGCAGAAAACACCTCTGAGCTACCTCAGGGCTAACCCTCAGAAACCACCATTCCAGCTGTACCCACACATGGCTCATCCCACCCACGGCTTCTCTCTGTTTTCTCTTGGGATGTAGCAAATTACTATTGGTTGCAGCAGCACCAAACTACCCCTTCTCATGCTGGCCACTGCTGCCAGCTAATGGTCTACAAAATTACACTCAGCTGCTCAGGGACACCTAGGCACTGTCTCTTGGAGCCCAGGCCAGCCACATCTTGAAGAGGTGGATATGTTTTATTTGTCTGCATAGGATGCATCATTCAAATCACAATCCACCCCGAGACAAGTTTTGTACTCAAAGATTTTCTCACAACTGGATTTTTTTTAAGAGCTATTATTTGAATCAAGCTAGTCTGCGGGTTTTTAATGTTCCTCCATCGTGGTCTGCTGCTGTATCCATTAGTTATACCAAGATGAAAATATAAGTGAATGTGGTAGCAGAAACTTTATACAGTCAAATCTTTTTACATAAAGACGTTCTCCACACACAGGTGGATTTGCTGTGAAGATATTAGCCAACTCTTTTTGTGGATGTTTCTGGAAGCCAGGAATTGCTGGTTCCTGCAATACCCTTTGAGAAACAGGTTCTTTTTCTTTTCTTTTTTTTTTTTCCCTTGGAAAAAAAAAAAAACAAAACAAAAACAAACAACCTATGTGTGTGTTTATATGTGTGTGTCTGTGTGGAGGACCAATTTATCTGGATGACTAAAATTCCAATATAAGTTGACAAAGCATTGACTGCTTGTGTATTTAAAACCATGACAACCCTGACATTTTATAAGTTTTTTGCTCCAGGCATAAGATAATTTTCATTACAATTTTAATATTTTGAGAAAAGAAGGCCTGGGAGGTTTTCCTGCTCAATTATTTTGTTCAAAGTATCTCAGAAAATCTTGATAGGCTGTGATCATATTTCTTCGTGGGCTAAAACCCAACTAGAACTCAATCTGGTTACTGTCATAAAAGACAATAAAAAATGTTTCTGTAAATATGTTAGCAACAAAAGGAGTGCTAAAAAGAATCTCCATTGTTCATTGTATGTGGGAGAAACAGCGACAAAGGGTGAGGAAAAGGCTGGGGTACTTAATGGCTTCTTTGCTTCAGGCTTTACTAGTCGGACCTGTTGTTCTCAGGGTACCCCACCTCCTGAGCTGGAAGACAGGCATGAGGAGCAGAACAAAGCCCCCATAATCCAAGGGGAAATAGCAACCTGCTACATCATTAGACATACACAAGTCTATGAGGCTAGATGGAATCCAGGCAATGGTGCTGAGGGAGCTGGTAGAAGTGCTCACTGAGCTACTTTCCATCATTTATCAGCAGTCCTGGCTCACCAGGAAGTCAAAGTTGACTGAAGGTTAGCAAATGTGATGCCCATCTACAAGAACGGATTGAAGAAGGATCCAGGAAACTATAGGCCTGTCCGCCTGATCTCTGTGCTGGGGAATTTTATGGAGCAGATAATCTTGAGTGCTGTCACACAGCATGCACAGGACAACCAGGTGAAAGGCAGGTCCTGTTTGATTAATCTAATCTCCTTCTGTCACAAGGTGACCTGCTTAATGGATGAGGAAAAGGCTGTGAATGTTGTCTACCCAGACTTCAGTAAAGCCTTTAACACCGTTTCCTACAGCATTCTCCAGAAGCAGCTGGCTGCTCATGGCTTGGAGGGGTGTACAGTTCACTGGGTAAAACAACTTCTTTGGTTGTTTAATTTCATCGTTCAGTTTGTTTTCAGTAACAAACAGCTTTTAGAATGATGCATCTACAAGTTTGCTCCATCTGTTAGAAAACATGCCATTGGCTGCTGTCGCTCTGGGTTTGTATTGTACGTTCATGTTGATAAGGGAGGATGTGAAGAAAATGAAAGATGCAACACCAGGATTAAACATATATTTAGAAAATAACACTGGCTGTGTGAAGGGGTACAGGAAAAACAGACCCAACCTAACCTTTTGGAGCACATTAGTTATATCTGCTGTGATACTGGACACAGAAACCTGCTGAGTGTGTAGGTTTCTGGTTACTTATTATACTATGAAAAGTCTGAATATGGCATTGAACCAACCATCAGAAAAAAGCACTAAAATAATGGATCAAGGACTTGCTGTGCAGTTTCATTTATAATGAAAATCAAACAAGCAGTGAGCTGTTTTGTGACATGCATGGATCTCAAGAACACCCGAGAAAAGGGGTCATTTTTCACCTGGCATTGATGAAAAGCAATGAGAGCAAAGACTGGAACAAAGCAGTTCTCTAAATTGAAGGCTCCCAGTGGATCCTGGCTGATAGAATGAGAGAATTCTCATCTTCTACATGACAAATACAACAGATTTGGACATTCCCACCCTTGACACCCTCCTGTCCAGTTCTACTCTCCTAGGTCATCTCCAAGCACTGTTGCTGCCCTCTGCACCAGTATCATTGGGACTTACTGGGAACGAATCAGGCTGAAGGATGCATATGGTACCATCCAACTGGACCAACTAAAACAAGCATCACTGAAATGAACTAACATCTTAAAAAGTAATTTTAAATCCCCAGTAATATCTGCTTCAAGCAACTAAAAGCAGATGGAAGAAAATTAAGTATTTCAAAACCACAATGACTATACAACCTAGTCAATCCACTTCTAGGACAAGAGCTCAGTGAGAAAATTCATCACCATCACTTGGCTTTCTGCTGGAGTGAGAGCAGAAGAGCAAGTTCAACAGCAGAAGAGTGAAATCGCCCACTGAGAGCTATATATCCTCTTTCCACAGCACCCCGGTCCCAAACCCATGTTGCTGCCCCAGAGCATCAGGGTAACCCAACATTAGTTACTGAGATAGGACCATGGGTCCTCCAGACTCTGGGCACAACCTCGTCGTGAAGACACAGCAAAAATCCTCTGTGGATATTGTGATTCTTAAAGTGCTTACAGAAATATGATCCAAAACTGGAACATAGCCCAGACAATTACTGTGGCAGACACCTTGGCATGGTGACTCCTGCCTGACTAAGCCCAAGCACAAATAAGCAGGAACAAAAAGTGTATATGTGTGTGTATGTGCTAAACAGTTACAACTGGAGAGAAAAGCATAGGATGAATATTAGCATGATTGAATATTAGTAGAAATTACACCAAAGAAGGGTAATAAAGGGGAAGTAAATGGGAAGCAGCAACAGGAAGGCTAGGCCTGTCCGCAATGTGTATAAATGCTGGGAGTGGCATCTGTAGTCTTGAGGTTGCCGACCTGCCTATCTCACACTGGTAATTCATCTTTTCCAGCACTGGAAGGGAAGGTTTACACTGAGTACTGTAATAGCTGATTTACTGCTGTCATGGAACCAATAAATTGAAGCTAAACAAAATTTATTGTTCAAACTCAATTAAAGCTCCACCAACATCAACTACATATTTGGGATGTCTTGTGGATTCGTCACTACACTGTTGATTCTTAAACTTTATGGCCAATGATCCAAGATGCACAATCACTCACCTAATGAGTACTCTCAACCTCGAGTAGTTCCCTTGAATGGCATCCCGACTGAAGAGGAGGGTCCCCAACTGCAGCCCACTGCACCAAGGAGGACCAGCTCCAAATGGCTGCCCAAGGGGCTCCATTTCTGCCCTGGTCAAATCTGAGCTGTGGTCAGACATGGTCAGGTAGCCCTCCCTTGGCTCAGGACCCAAATTCCTCATCTTTGTACCAGCTGACCACCACCATGCGTGTGGGACAGGAGTAGTGCACACGGGTGCTCTCCTGGACTCTTGTCTGTGGGAGGAAGCTTTCACAGGCTTTTATCAGGGCTTTCTCTGAGCTTTGTCAGGTCTTTGTCAGGGCTGGTGTACCTGTCACAACTGCCAATGACCTGAAGAGACGATTCAAAGATTTTGCCAACAGAGTGACTTTCAGCATCAGTTGCAGACGCAATTTTCTGGTATCAAGTCTGTTGTGAATGTCACTTGGGCTGAATGTGAGCAAGCTTCTCTGCTTGGGGTCCTTTGGTGTCCTATGCAAATACATACCAGTCTCAGCAAGACAATAAATACCACCAATACAACAAAATATTTTCTTTTACTGTCTTTCTCATGCTTCTTGATACAGTGTTGGGAACACTCTGCTGTTGATAGGGAGCAGAAGCAGAGCTTAATAGTGCCTCTATTGCAGTGAGACGAAGTATGCAAATGGCAATATGCATATTCAACAAATGAACCAATTAAGGCAATGGCTTCTCTGCAGGAAAGCTTCCATGTTTGTTGTTCCCCGGGAATGTTCCTTCAGAGATGACAGGGATAGTGGCGTAGGAGGAGTGGTCTTGACCATGCACTATGAATAAGAAGTAGAAACCCATATAAAAAAAAAAAGGATGCAAAATAGCAGGAATAAATAAAATGAATTAAATTGTAGTTCTGTGATTTTTCATACAGTGATTATTTCCGTAGTATGATGCATTTGATCAAGTACCTTATTTCACATCTACGAGGTACCTCAGCAGGACCAAAGTACCCCAGGCTTCTAGCACAGTCCCCAGAGCAGCCATATCCCACAGCTGCAGGAAAACTCTGGAGCATTGCAAGGGTTTTAAATTTACCTCAGCTCCTCCTCCATGGGAAACCCAGGTTTCTGCAGGGAAGAATGTTTGCATGAGCAATTCACACCAAACAAATGGAAAAGTCTCATTTTGGGAGAAATCTGAAAAACTGCGTCTCACTGCAGTTTTCTATGTTGCCAGCTCTGCTTCAAAGGAAAGCACTGTAATGCTGTGCAAAATACACAAACTGGGTGTTTTGATTTTGGCCCTTCAGAGCTGTTAGTTTCCCAGGCGAGATCCTTGTGTGACAGTCAGGTTCTTGAAACATGCTGTGATTTTTTTCCCACCTACATGTAGGAATGGATACGTGTTTTCCAGAAATGATAAGCTCATTCAAGAACAAATAACCACTGTGACAGCCAGTAGAGCTACTTTTGGCTGAAAAAGACAGCATAAAACCCTTTATTTTTCACAGCATTGCATCAATTATGAGAAAAGCAGAGAGCTGCCAGGAGACCAGCATCTCCCCACATGGGTTCTGGTGGAAATTCAGGGTTAAAAATAATAATGAAAGTTTGTGAAAGAGCTAAGAAATAATCTTTGCAGTAATGTATCAGGCTGCTGATGTCACTGAAGATCATGTTAGCAGAGTTCCTCTGGGTTCTGTTCGCAGTCCTTTTTTATTTCCTACACAAATGAGCTAGACCTACACTTCCGGAGAGTTAATTTGCATTTTTATGGGGATGAAACCATTTTGTATGCCGGTGGGCTTCTCCGAAGAGCGCTCTGGTTACTTTTTAAAAAGCATCTAACATAATGAAGGGTAGATTGCTGAATATTAAGCCGCTGAGTTTAGTGAAGAAAATGTCAGAGAGTGCATTTCATGTAGATGCATTAAAAACGTCAAATAGTGTACCATGAAGTTCCTTATCAAAGAAGATGCATGCAGTTTTCCTTTCAAATGCACAGAATACACAGCCAAGTTTCCAAATTTCAGCCTTTGCAGTGCCAGGGAGTATCAGTGTCCTCACTGAGTGGGAGCTCACTGGCTCCAGACACCCTTTCTATGAATAAAATGCAGTGGTATTTAGAGAGCGACAAGAAGAAAGGAGCAGAAGAGTGGGGACAGGGCAGCCCATGGGGCTGGCTGCACAGAGTAGCATTCAGCAGTTTTACAGCTGACTCTCCCACAGTCCCTGTGTCTTCAGGGAAGGTTGCCTGGACATCTTCAGTGTTGTTCCAGATCACAAAAGAAAGCAAGTCCACATCCTCCAAGAATGTGTCTTTCAAGAACCTCTAGTGATTAACCTTGGTTTTAATACATACATATATACATATTGCACACAACAACGTGATGCACTATTTCAGTAAGCTAATTGACTATAAAACTGAAGACCAGTTCACAGTTTTTACATTTAAATTGCTATTGCTCTTCAAACTTTTCAATTTTTAAAATAAAAAGTAGTCACTAAAGCCTTTGATAAAAAATAAATACCACTTATAAAATTCCCTCAAATTTCTATAATATGGGGGGAAAAAATTAAGGATTAATAATCAGTATTCTGGACAAATTGGGGCACTGACTAAGTGGGCTGACATGTAACAACAGTTTCCCAGTATTCAAATCCAAATGAGCTGATACCCAGAAAGAAGAAGGAACAAAAGGACTCTATTCTTAAGCAGAAATATTTTTTAAAGTGTCAAGAAAGCACCCAGAATGCAAATATATTTGATTCCCATGATCTTGGGTGGTCTCGTGATCTTGGGATCCCATGAGCAGCTCAGTGTGACATCACTAACAGGCTGCTGGGCAGTAGGAAAGAGCCAGATACTACCGCACCCTCCTTAGAAAGCTTAAAGAAAAGAGCCTGCTCATAAACTTCAGCAGCAGAGAGACACTGGAAGCAGAGCCAGCTCCTGCTTGGGTTCCTGGTCTGCTGCACATCCAGTTACAGCAAAGCTCTGGTGTCCCAGGTCATCACCTCTTTGGTTTTTACCTTCTATGTGGGAAGACACAGGAATGCATTTTCTGCATCCATCAGCTCCTGTTTCAAGTAGATGGTACAAATCAGATGATCACATCTTCCTCAACGCTCTCGAATATATTTCCATCAACCTCAGCAGAACCTGTTCAGATTTACTCCAGGGCAGAGGAGACAAAGATAGGTTTGCATTTCTGTCATGTAGCTCATTAGGATTTTAATCCTGGTGAGCGAAAGTGGGGACATTTTCCTCCTGCTCATTGTATCTTACTCCTATGCTGTCACCTAAGACACGTAGTGCATCAACTCTGTGATCACCTCTGATCAGGTGTACGTGGGTCCCAACAGCGACCCCGAGGCAAAACATCATTGTGCATACGCCAAGTCATATCAGCCTCTGTAGTTCCCAGGTTCAACAACACAAATGAGAGCACTGCACTTCACACCTAGAAACAGTAACTGGGACAATGAGATTGTCAGTATCCAAGTTCCCCACAGATGACAGAATCGGGGAAGAATTGAGGTAGAATGGCAAAGAGCAGAGAGCGGCACGAGCCAGAGCTCGGTGGTATTTGCAGCTTTGTCTGGGCACATAGCACAGTGGAGTGGCACAACCCACTGGCAGAAGCAGGTAACAGGTACATGGCTTTCTCATCTATGGGATTGCTATGGCACGGCGCAAACCGGGGAGGCTGAGGGGAGCCCCCAGGAGTGCACCACCCTCCGAGAGCAGGGTGCTGCCTGACAGAGATGCCGTGGACAGCAGGGGCTGAGAGTTTGGTAGTTAAATAGAGGCTGCAGAAACACCTTCTTATGGTGCAGATCAGACTGATACAGTCAACGGGGATTTAACAGCATCGATCAGTTCAGTCATACCTGAGCATGCCAAAATGCCCTCAGAAAACAGACTGTAATAACTAAATAACTTTTCATTCTTTCAAATTAGCATTGCAAATTATTCTCTGCAGGGTTAAGCTGGCATCACTTGTTTCAAGTAAGTGTTAAGGGAGTACTAGTGCCTCACTGGGAAAAGCTCACCCCTTGCAGCAGGATGGGGAGAAAGCTGCACAACCTGTGGGGTTAACAGGTATCAAATGTCTTCTGCTGTGTATAGGGATTGACATCCTCCACTCAGAATAGAATGAAAACCAAATTTAGAGTTCTTACAAAATTGCCAGAAAGTATTTGCAGAGGTATTCTTGCTGTTCTGTTTTGGTGTTTGTTTTTTTTCTTTTTAATTAAAGAATTTAAGCCGTTGCACAAAGCAAGGTGGGACGAGACCAGAAGGACCAGCAGCTCTGTTTCTGCATGGTTTCTGCATCAGCAGCAAATGCCAGGCAGGCACCTGCCCCATGGTCAGCCTTAAAGCTGACTCAGCCCCTCTTAAAATACATGAAGAGATCTCCAAGCAGGAAGGCAGCACACACCAAAGCTCATTAAAGAAAAGCCTAATTGGCATCATCGGCTTTGCAGTAGGCTTTGATGTATTGCAGGGGCTCAGGACGGCTGAAGGGTGGCATCCCACGGACAGGAGATGGATGCTCCCCAGTGAAGGGTGTCTTCTCAACACTGATCCTCTCCCTGCCTTTGACAGCAGCTTATGGGTGTAATAGCTGTGGTCCTATGCTCAGGGAGCACCTGGAATGCAGAAAGAGGATTGATGCACAGTGTTAATATTATACACCACCAAGCAGTGTGCAGGAGCCAGGGAATGAGCAAAGGAGACCAAGCAGAAACAGGAAGCATGAAAAACAGGCAAAGTGCTGCCTTTCACAGTAACACCCAGCAGGATTCCATTCCCAGGGCTTTCCTTCACATGGACATCTAAGCTAAGCAAGATGGATAAAAAATATCATCCTCTTTTCAGCCAGAATTTAATCAAGCATTTAGCTTGCCTCAAAGGATGGCCTCAGCCATATCCCGAAAAGCACATGTTGCATACCACAAAAGTACAAGTTCCATTAAAACTGAGCAGGTTTTGGGAGTCAGGAGGCAGATGCAACCGCATCTGTGCCCAGAAATGGGGAAACCAATCTGGGACTTGGTATTCCTTTCGTATACTTTTGTTATTTGAAGAAGCAGAAGCCCAGAGGCAGAGGAGATGGTTCATTGCAGGGTTTTGGTGAGGCAGCTCTGCACAATACTCCCTGAACCACCAGAATGAGGGACTCAAAGAGCTGGGACCATCCCAGAGAGAGATGCAGGGCCAGCCCAGGGCTGCAGCCTGCCAAGAAGATGCCACCACTAACAAGCTGCAGCTTTGCAAAAGCATTACAGAGCATTGCCTTTCCATGCATTTTGGCACACCGCACGTTAATTCTCCTTTCTAATGTAGATCAATGAGCACTACTTCTGCTCTGAAGTGTTAATTTCTAGAAAATAGACAAAAGTCTATTTAATTTAAGCTCCAGACTTGGTGGGTAACTTCTCTGCAAAAACAGAGGAAGGAACAAGAACACAACAGGAAGATTCTGGGGACCCGAAGGTTGTTTGTTTATCTTTGAACCTTATGCCAAAACAATAAAACACAATTATCCTAATTTTTGCATGCAATTTCCAGCATTGTAAATCCTTTATGTAAGAATACATCAAAACCCTTCTGCCTGCCAATCCCCTCTGTTGCTAAGGAACAAGCAGGCAGAAACCCTGATCTGGGAGACTTGAAAGGCCTCATTAAAAGGCTTTGCACATCACTATCAGTGAAATACTAATTCAGTAAGGCTGATTGATACCCCTGTGTTATCAAGTTCCAGTGATGAGGAAGCTGCTCTAGCTTACCTTCAGTCACTGTTGTTAACAGCAAAAAAAGAAAAAAAGGTTTCTCACTTAAGCAACTGGAAACATTTTAATCCTAAAAAGCCAGCAAAGTTTTCATGTTCTGCATACCTCATTTCTGCCCAGTGTGCACAAAGCTTAGGAAATTATTTACATACATTTTAAATTCAGTTAGCAACCCAGGCTGCACCACTTAATTAAAATGTTTCCAGTTGTATAATCATAGGACATCCTTTTGAGCATCCTACTACACTGATCAGCACTGACTTGGAAGGAAAGCTGCTGATCCAGACAGAAACTTTCTGCCAAGCCCATGTCTCTTCTTCCAGGGCTCCCAGTCTCAACATCAGTGTGAAATGAATGCTGTTCAGCCGCTATTAATTTTCACTTCAGTCTCACAGATCTCATAGCTCTCCTGGAACACACTCTGTATGCACAGACATTTTTGCCGTGTTCCAAGAAGCAGTATTTTAGCCTCTTTGTTAAACCTCCTCCTCTGTTTTAAACCTGTACCACAGAGTGGAATTGATACACTTTTAAAGAAAATATATGTATGCATCAAGAAAAGGCTATTTAAAATCAATCATTTTGCAGCGCAGACGAGAGGTGCAGGGTCATGCTCTCCATGCACACCTAAGGAAAAGACAATTTACCCCAAGTGCTCATATAAGAGACTCTTTCCACCACTATAAAAGTGAAGGAGCTGCAGCAAGTGGTTTCCAAGCCCAAATACTCCAACAAGTCAGAATTTATCAGATTTCACATCCTTTTCCACCTCCTTTCGAAACAGGGAATGACTGCCATCCTACCTCCCCCCAAGAGTGACAGCACCAAATCATCACCAGACTGCGCAATTGGTCATCTCCTCATTAACTTGTAAAGCTAAATTAGGAAGAAAACACTTTGCAGTTTAATCAAAGCTATGACACCGTGATTAATACACTGAAAGGTTGGAAAGGATTGACCCAGAAATGAATTCCCAACAGAGCAGGCATGCTTTGCACCAAAATTAAATGAAGGGATGTGTCCAGGGGAGGAAACAATCACATTCAAAAGAGCTCAAGAACATATTTGCACTGATGAGGTAAAGAATATCACAGCAACGTGATCACCATATTTCACTACCATGCTCTGTGCAAAAGAAGCCATTTTTTGATCTAGCTTGTAAGCAAAGACAATATTTGACCCAGCTGTAAGTGAAAGTGGAGCACTATAGAGTAATTTATCCAGGATTTTCTCAGGCAATTCAGTTCAGCCAGCCAGCCTCATAGCCATTCCTGCATCTCCTCTTCAGGTGGCAAAAGCCCTGTCCTGTCATACAGAAATATGTATCAGATGCACCAGCTTTGTCAGGGAAATATCTCTTATTTAAGGAACAGCAAAGCCATGACCAAGCCACTTTTCTTCCCTGCCAAGATGTACAGCAAGTTTTCACTCTGGTTTCCATCACAGCAGTACTGTCCAAGTTCTCACCAAACCTGTCACAAGAGCTCATTACCAAACACAGCATGTGCACATGCCACATGAGGTTGAGTAGGGTTTCAGTTTCTAATGAGGCTTCTACTTGAGGTTTTGATGATAGAGAATTGAACTGTGAGTTGGCCAGGTTGGAAGTGATCCTTAGATCAGCCCCGGTCACCATATCTTTTCTTCTTTTAGGGGTCATTTCATGTGAAATTGAGTTGGGAAGGGGAATTGTCTATTGCAGATATCAGTCAGAGAGCTGAGGTAGTGCCACCATACCCTAGAGGATGCTAACGACCCACTTGGCAAGGAAGAGGAGAAGTGCCCCTGTGGCGAAGCTGCTAGAAAACACTTCTCCTGGTTCTCAGCATCACCTGGGGAGTCTTCTCTGACCCACTGTGATTGTTTTCCACTTCTTTGCATTCACCTAATATAGGAACTTTACAGTTCCCTCTAGAGTCTGGGTATTCTGTTATGTCAGGCTGTGGGGATGTCCGGATGATGCCCAAATCTCCTGCCCACACACAGCTGCCTCCCATCCAAAATCCCATGGCAGCACCCAGGAGAGCTGTGTCACCCCCAGCATAAAGAGGAGAAGAAGGAGTCCTGGCACTGCACTGCCTGCAGCCACCCAGCCTCAAACTGTTAAGGTTTATTAATATTGCTATTTACCCTGGGTTTTTCAATCATCAGTTCATGCAAAAAGATTAATATTTACCTTGGTGTAAAAACCCAGAAAGCTGTTTACACAGCTCTTAATGCACAGCAATAGTTCAGCTGGGAACTCTGATCTCGGGCACTGTGCATATATATCCGGGCTGTTCTCCATACACCCGGTGATAGCAGTTTGAGAGGAACAATAAAAAAAAGTCAGAGGCAAATATTACCAGCCAACAGCTTGCTGGAGTTGTCTGCTTGGAGCTGCAGGTGCCACAGAGCAAATCACTCATTAGCAACGTGCACAAAAGGAGGGTTTATTTGAGGCAATTAAATAACAACAGCAGTTGTGCAGCTCAGGGCCTTGAAATAGATTTAATTAAACGGTTTTATGTATAAGGAAAATCAGGTCAAGCAAATATAGGCATAATTCACAACTGTTACCAGATTTTTGAAGTTTCTCAGTGACCCACTTCTTTGCAGCTCAGACTTGTTGAACAGTTCTTGGGGTGTTTGGCTTGGAGAAAGAAGAAGAGAGAACTGTGAGCTCCATTCATTTTTTTTTTCCCCTTAAACTAATATGTCGTTTTGAAACCACTCTGTTTGCAAAAGTGCTGCAAAACAGCAGGAACTTGTCAGCTTTGTAATTTTCTTATGGACTTCCAGTACACAGACACAGCAAGAAATCCATCCAGAGACTCTGCACAGGGCAGATGCCTCACAGACATCACTCCGTATCATCCGGGTGTTGCAGTTTCTTCCCTGAGGACACAAATACCACCAAATCCCTCAACCTACAGTTAGGCCAAGCTGCATCATTCAGAGAGCCAGCATACATCCTATTTTGATTTTAAGGCTCCAGGTAATGATGCAGTTACCACTTCCCTTATAAAGTGATCAATATGATTAATTACTCTCACTTTTTAGCCATTGCTTCCTAACACCAGGTTCAATTTCTATAACTTCAGCTTCCACCTACCGGAATGTGCCATGTCACTCCTGCTTAAATGAAGGAGTAACATCATTAGATATGAAGTTACATTAAAATGCTATCAAGTGAATAACATCACTGATTGGCACATCTACAGGTTGGGCGATGAAGTAATTCAGAGCAGCCCTGTGGAGAAGGACTTGGGGGTATTGGTTGATGAGAAACTTGACATGAGCTGTCAGTGTGAGCTCGCAGCCCAGAAAGCCAACCACATCCTGGGCTGCATCAAAAAGAGGATGACCAGTAGGTCAAAGGAGGTGATCCTGCCCCTCTGTTCTGCTCTCGTGAGACCTCACTCGGAGTATTGTGTGCAGTTCTGGTGTCCTCAACATAAAAAGGACATGGAACTGTT
>JANHGB010060251.1:0-12380 GCA_026283785.1 Coracopsis vasa
CTGTATTTTTAATAAAGTATATCTCAGTAAGACTCATTACTGGGTTTGAACCTTTCTAAACTTAACTCATTACCTTCTTTTTTCAACGATTGTTCTAATTGCATTACTTTAAAGGGACTTTAGGTAATGTTTATTACTTTTAATGTTTATTATTTTTAATGTATTATTTTTATATTGTATTATTGTAATTATTGTAATTTATATTGTAAAATAATGTATTATTTTAATTATTATTTTTATATTACTATAATGTTTATTATTTTTAATGTATTAAAAGTAAATTCTACAAGAGGCATATCATTCACAAGTCTTGTATCTAAGAAAACAATTATTCATTTAGAGCATCACATGAAAGTGTTACATTATTTCTAATGCCACATTATATGCCATGGACCTACGTGTATATAACTGTGTTCTCCTGCATCCTAGAGTCTCTGCCTTCAAAATAATGCTTAGCGGAGATGTATGTCACTAATAAAAATTTCAAGACTTACGTCATAAAATATTTTAGGGCAGGGATTTCAGTCTTCAAGCTTTAGAATATGTCAAACTTTAATTAAAGTACGTGAGGAAGAAACCTCCCTACTTGATAGCTCATTACAAGGGCGTATAGCATAGAGTTTCCCCACTCTTTTCAGCTAAGGATTTTTGTGATTGATATTAAAGGGACCGCTGGTCTCATGTAACATAGTGATTCTTACATTAGAGAAAGAAAAAAGGAAAGCAGGGGAAATTCCCGTAGCATAGGGAATAAGGGCCATAAAAACTAAATGGTAGAATTACACCCTGAATGAAAATATTAGCAAGCAAAAAATGGTTAATAACCTAAAATGTATCTTCAGGGTTGAAGCTGCAGAGAAGGCATCACTTGGAGAGAAGCGGGGGTTGCAGTTTTCCTTAGCGGAAAAGATGATTTAGGATGAAAATATAATTATAGACCTTATAGCTGGCCCCTTCTGTATCTTACAGCGGTAGACTGGTAGACCCGTTGCCTGTCTCAACCATAGAATATCATGGAAATATCATTATTGATACATGAGGAAAATAAACAATAATGATAGTCCGTGTTAAAAAGAAAAATTCAAGACTACTAAAACCTTTGAATGTTTCAGAAATTCAAAAGGTCAGTGAAATAAAAAAAGAAATAGTAGCACATTAAGTGTGTTGGATAAAAAGAAAAAGTCCTGTGAGCATATTTGCATACCAAGTCAACTTTGCACCAGTATCTATAACTTTGGTTTCTTTAAATAGCTTAAAATTGCATATATCTTTGTGATTAAAAAATTATGAAAAGAGGAGATACTTTAACTTGACCTATCAAAAGAGAAGTAATGGAAAAGTAATGAAATAATTTAAACATCAAGCTGCAAATAATCACAGAAGATAGAGGGTTTTACTCAGAGGAAACTGAACTAAGTGGTAAAAATATGACATTTATCACTTTAAAGAAGCTTCAGTGTTGAATGAAGACCAAACTCTGTCAGTCTTTTTGAGTAGTGATGATCCCAGGAAGCTCAGGGAATAGGAAACGAGTTTCTGATGAATCAGACTAAGTATTGCTACAGGGTGGACAGATTGCTTCCATGTTCAGCCTCTTCAATGTCTGGAAACCATACGTCAATGGAAAAAGCCTTGGCTGATTTCTCTAATTTTCCAGGATTAGTGGGTTTTTAAGCTAAAAATATGATCTTCTGTAACTTCCATTAGTGTACCAGAAAATGTAGTTCAAGAATAAAACAATTCTTGTAATGACTTTAAATCTTACCTACTTACTTGTATGTTCAACATACATCAAACAGGTACATTAGCATTTTGGATTTTTATTAAGTATTATAGAATAATACAGAAATAAATGCCAGAATTTCATTTGTTCTGAGACAGCACAGTAATTTACTGCGCACGGACAATTAAAAAAGAAGTAGGTACATAAGGACAACCATGAAACCAGTCCAAATTAGTCACAGCTAATCTATTCTTGTAAACCAACAGAGATTTCCAGTTTCGGAGAAAGGAATTTTACTTGTGTTTAAGATTAATTGAAAGTGAATTGAGCATTCATAGAATTTGCATTGAACATAATGCTAGTTTCTTAACTTGTATTAAACTGAAGTTTTGCAAACAAAAATGGTGGAAAGGCATAAAATTTATTTTGAACAAATATATGTTTTTGTAAGAGTTTTCTATTACCTAGTTCTGTCCCACTAGACAGTAACAATCCTGTTTCCTTGGTGTTTTGGTATAGAAATACAAGAGCGACTGCTGAATCACATCAGTAGTACATTTTGTCCATTAGCTTATTTCTGACAGCGTCTGGCAAATTAGGGAAGGAGTACAACAACATGACAAACATAGAATATTTTCCGTCTTCTTATGATATCAGTTTGATAGATTTGTTTTTACAAGCTTTACCTTATTGTTCTATTTTAGTGCCCTTAATTGTCCTCTCTTCAATAAATTTACCAGTTGTATTTTAATACTACTTACACTAGTGGCGTACTGTAGCTATGAGTTAGTTTAAACAACAAAGTTCATTATGAATTATCTAGAAAAAAAAAGAGTTTCTGGTAAAGTCCTTATTTGAAATGGACTGCCTAACAATTTAATTTGATATTCCCTAGTTCTTCTGTTGTGGGACACAGTGGAAATTTTTACTCAGAACATAAACAGTGAACAAATGCACTGCCGCTTTTCATCATGTTGAAGAGTCCCAGCCTAATTAATTTCTCTGTCTACAGAGTGGCTCATGTATCTTTGCTCATTCTTGGTCATTCTGGGTACACTTTGTATCTTTTGAAGCTCTGCTATATTTTTATGGAAGTCAGAACAGCATCCAATATTCAAGAAGCAGCTGCTATACCAGTGACTTACAGTAGCATAAGAAATTTTTTGTTTGTCTTCTATTATTTAAATATCAATTCTGAACACTTAATTTTCTTTTTTATTTTTTTCCTTTTGCCACACTTTGAGCTAGCACTAATTGCCTACTGTGTGTCCACAGTTGCTTCCCTGAAACTTGACTTTAGTACCCATCATTGTGTGATTCTTGTCTGCATTTTACTTCATATTCATTGACAATGGTTTTTTTCCCCAGTCTCATTACTATGAGATCTTTCTACAATCATATGATTGACTTTTGTGGTGTCATTCATCTTTGTCTCAAAATTCAAAATTTGTCCCATCTCAAAATTTATTCTTTTTTAAGGTCATTTATGAGGCAGTTGAGGCATGGAAATCCACTGACAATTGCCCTCTATTGTGAAAACTGGGTTTCTTTTAAAGTTGTTTTCCTATTTCAAATTTTATTTTTTTTTTCAATGACATGACCTTAGATCTTCCTCTGCAGGATTACCTTAAAAACTGTTGGTGAGAACTTCCCCACACCTTATTTTTTTTCCTAAATGGAGGTATTTCCAGCCAGTTTATCTGGCCAGGGATCCATTTCTGCTGCTGCTCTAACTGAGTCCACAGACACATTTATCTAAAAAGGCTGGTCAACCTGAATGCAGCTTTGCTTTGCAATAAAGTACTCATCTTGCTTAGATGAACTTTTACTGCTGCCTCAGATCTTTGTGAAGATATGGGACAGCTTCTGAGTTGGAGGATCAGACCTTACATTTGGTTTGAGTTGTGGACGGCATGTCAGCTTGGCTGCCTTTTTGTCTGGATGTTGCTTCAGAAAGAATAACAAAATACGTGGGAATTTGATTCCTCAAAATTGGAAATCCTTGTCATTAAGGATGTTGAATAACACTGAGTTCTCCTTCAAGCTCTCTGTCATTACTATTTCCTTTAAATGCAATTCAGCAGCCTTGGTTGAGAAACTAAGAGTAATATGAAAGTATTTATTTAACTGTTTTGGTTGCTATTTCTTCATTTCTGTGTTGCTTAAACTCAGCCTCGCAAGATTGATCAGTAAATTCTTATTACTGGGATAGTTTTTTAGAAAATGTGTCTATCAAAAGTTGTTATCCCAGAATGTTTTTTTAAAAAATATTTCCTGTGTTAGCTCTATGGAAACTGGAAATCCCTAGTCTAAACAAGAGGGTTAACAACATAAACATTAGTAGATAAGTACATATCTATATATATGTATTTTTAAAATGGAGTATAAGCTTTTAAAAGTATTATTACTTAAGGTAAAAACTTTCTGCTGTAACCGGTAAAATGACTGAAACTACATTTTATAGATATTAACATATATAAAATCGAAATTTCATGAAAGGAAACACAACCAGACATTGTCTGTAGTTTCAGTTAAAATTTTTCATATAGTTCTCTCCTGTTTCACTGTTCTGCATTAATACTGATGAGTTATAGCTTCTACCTTCCTCATGGTTCCTTCACACTGAGAGTTTTGCTGTTAAGCACAAGATGACAATGAACAAAGGAGTGTCAAGCAGATTTCTGTTAAAAACAGAAATGAAATTGCTATTTTGTAGAGTTTGTGAATAAAAAAATAAGTGAATGAATGCTTCTGGTTCTGAAATAAACTCACTTAGAAGCACCTTGTAGTGAAACCAATAATTATGGTATTTAAAACAAATGACTTGATAGTGTTCTCTACTTAGGGTTTTTTGCCCAAAAAATGGAAAATCTCCCATGTATAAGGTGTTTAAAGGAATTATTTTTAGGGTTTTTTTACTTCTCAGTCCCATTGTGGTTGCAGACTTGCAAGCCAAATAGGACACAGTCATTTATATAATATGAAGCTAATAATCTTCTGCCCTACTCTATGTGAAATGTTTGAACTAATAAATGTTTGATGTCTGAAATAATAAATCCTATGATCTCTGCAGTGACCCTGTCAGGTGATTAATGTACATTTCAGACAAGCAAAGTCAAATAAGAAATTTTCTTTGGTTGGGACACCTGTCCCAGAGCATGTACCCTACGGCATAGTATTTCTGGAGCTCATCCTATTCATTGTCATGCCCATAAAGAAAGCTCTTTTCCAAATTCCACAGGTCTTACGTATGGCAATAATAATCTAATATATAATGCAGAGAGAGTAGAAAGAAAATCTGTTTCTGGTTTTGCATGCTCTTCAAATGCAAGCCTTTCAAATACTGCAAGATACAGGCTGGTCTCATTATTGCATTTCTCATGTACCTGCTTTAGCTTTGGTGTCTGGATGTTGTTTGCTTCAACAAAGATGGAGTTCCTCTCCTGAGAACAAGCTTTCTCGTAAGTTTTCTCGTGTTTCCTTGTCCTGATCAAAGGATTATTGCTGCAAAAGTTGTTCCTAATAATAAAAACACGCAATAAAAAAAATAAGAAATTGTAAGCAAATTAGTTGGCTTGTTTCAAATCAGAGCATTCAGGCTACCTTTAGTTTGGAGCTTCAAGTGCTAGTTCAGGTTATTTCCAGCAGTATCTGAAATGATTTACGTATGGTAAATATATTAGGAGTCTGATTTTCAGATAAAACTTGGGTACACTTTTTTCTCTCAGCCTTTACATGACAGGTTTTCAAACAATGGAGATTATTCTTCCCTGAAACATGTCTGAGATGTGACCAGCACCATACACACACACACTGTGCTGTTTCCTTTTATGCATTTCGTTTTTTTTCAAAGATCTAAAATATCAAAAATACAGTTCTGTTTTCTTTCTATGGCTTTCTATCACTCCTTTCTTTTTTCTCTTTTTCTTTACACTGGGTCTTGATTTGTTGCAGGTTACAGTGTTGCATAGGGTTCATAATCTGTAAACCCTTCTGGGCTATTTTATTGTGCAGTTGCCTTTGTGTGTAAGGGGAGGGACTCAGAGAAGTAGAAAGTGCCCTGAAATCCTGTTCCTAGATCTCTGTGAAAAATACTGTGGGTCCATAGTGTAGAAGTTTATATTACCAGTTAAACACCACAAAGACATCTGTACACCCCTAGATTTCTCCGCTCTGGAAACCTGAAGGATTTACTGCATGTGTGTATATATAAGTAATGGCAGCATTAGGTGCTAGTAGGCAGAATTCTCATTTCAGGTGCAAGTGCTCTGAAACAGCTTGCACTGTATGGGTGAAATTCTGTAGTGCCAAGCTCACTGGTAAAACATAAGAGGGAAGCATAACATAGGGGAAATTTGTTTTGTTTATCTACACATAGGGCCGAAGTATAAAATCTTGTTCTTGGTGTATGCCTAGTTTACCTGTTTATCCAAATCAGAAGTTGTTTAGGTACATGGGAAATTGACAGAAAAGTGTTTCTGGTCTGTGGTTTGATATAGGTTAGAACACATCTTGTGTGTCTGAGGTAAAGTTAGGATTGTATTAATTAGTACCGCTCCTTCTGATGTAAAAGAGTTTCCAAAGACAAAGAAACAAGGAAAGACAAGGAAAATCTATGTAATTGAGTTCCAGTAGACATGCGGTGAACTTAATTTAGTTTTGCCGTTTTTACATTTCTCAGACCTTTAGGGCTCCAGAATCAGAAAGGGGAAAGAGTGTGACCATGTGAGGACTCCTGCTCAGCTGTGCACAGCAGAAGTGTAGAGGAGTATAGCAAAACCAAAGTACAGTATATGATCCTTTTCTTCCACAGAACTGGATAGGGTTTAAGTGTGGCTTTGTTAAAACAGAAATAAACAAACCTAGAGATTTCTCAATTTGCTTCTTTAAATGCTGATGCTTCATTCTTTCACAAAAGAAGCCACTAAGTCATCATCATATGATAACAAAATGGCACTTTTAAGATGCATTTCTTCTTGTAAGACCAATTCCTAGAATTTATCAGATGAACCATCCTGTAGATCTGCCTATTTCATTCTTTTGAATAAAAAGAGATGACCAATATGAAGGTCTATATTTTACCATCTAAGGTAGAGGGGATGAATACTGCCCATTGAGATTGAATAACTCTAAGGAAGATTTAGGGAGAAAGAACTACAGCTGCAGTATCTCTTAACTACCTACTGTGTTTATCTGCCTACTCAGAAGGTAGGTGAAGTGTGACATGTTGTTAGTTTTTTCTGTTTTCCCTTTAGGGAAGAGAAAGCAACTAGAGAAATAATGTAAGAGCTGTGTTTACAGAGTAGCCCAAAGCTATAAAATAAGGTGTGTGTGTATATATATGTACACATATATATAAAAATAATGTGTGTGTATATATCTAACGGGTGTATGCATGTATACTACATATATATAAATAAGGTATATATATAGCTAGGGTAGGTTGAGACTGTTGTTTTGTTGGGGGTTTTTTATTGTTTTTTTTGTGGGTTTTTTAATTTTTTTATTTTTAGGAGTACAATTTGCTTAGCAAAACCGGTATAACGTGCTGGTGTTGGCAAGCCCCTCTTAATGTCACACTCTCATCCTTTGCCTTTCTTTTACATCCCCCCTCTCTTTCTTCCTTTGCTAATGTATAAACCACCTGCGCAACTCCTGACTAAGTTTCTCTTAGAGGAGACTCCAGTGTTTGGTTAAGTCGCGGGAGACGTGGGGATTTGTGCAGTCCTCTCGCTTACGCGCTGCGGAAGTGATGACAGAATAGTCCCGACAGTCACTAGAGAAACTGACACATCACACCCAATTATGTGGCCTCCCTGGCCCCTCGCACCATTCTTCCCTGAAATATAAGCTTTCTGTCTCATGTTCTTTTTTATTTCTTAAAGAAATTTGTTATTTAAAAGAAAAGAAAAAGTGGTGTGTGCGGGGGAATGAGTTAAAGTATCATTCCTAAAGAAAGCTATTATAAAGTAAGTCTTCAGGGACATTAAATATATCAGATTAAACATAAATTAAGCATTTGGAAAATTTTTTAAACCTCACACAGGAAAAAACACCAAATTTAAACTGATGGTAATAGAGGAATCAAGCCTTGTCATTTACTGTGACACTGCCCATCAGTTGTCTTCACCTATTGGGAGTTATTTGTCAGTAATTACAAAGTACATGTATATACACTAATCTATATGTGCTCAGTATCCCACACAGCATTTAGTCAGCTGTAAAAAAAGCAGATTATTTTCCATGTTAGTACCACATATGCTATCAAATACAACCATGTTTTTACTTCTTTATTCCTAGAAGGGCCCATCCCTTGAAAGTGAGATTATTTGAGTGTCCCAGCTTCCTTCCCCTTGTACTACAAGGGCTGATACACAGAAGAGCAAACGCAAAGCTGACTTTCAGCCATTTGGTTGTATTTGTAGAAAGAGGACTAATTATAAATGAAAATACATGTTGCTGTTATAATGAGGTGCATTCCTCCTACAGTTGGATTCCAGGTTATAGACATGGAGCACCGATTATCAATTTTATAAAACTACCTGAGCAGATGCTCTCCCTTCTGAACTTGCACAGGAAACTTTTATGTTACAAAATCAACTGTAACTAGAATTTTCTCCAATAGCTGGTACTTAAGGTGCACAAAGGACTGTGGGTTTTTTTTCTGTTCCTTGTTAGGTTAGTTTCCGTTCTTTAAGTTTTGACAGCTATCCTAAGACAGCAGGAATACAACATTCACAGTGTAATTATTTGGCAATAATATACACATCTTTGCTGTGAACCACATAATAAGAACTTGAGAAGTTTCCAAGCAACAAAGACTTTTCTGCTACTCTTTCCAAATTGAGACAGGGAATATCCAAAATATACAGGATAGTGAAAGAGGGAAAAGGCCAAGCCCAAGAACATGGAAAATGAGTGGTTACTGACACCACATGGGAAAACAAACTAAGAAGAAAGGAATGCATGGTACAGGAGTTACACTGTATGCACATTTTCTGGCTTTCAGCTTTGCAGCTATAGAAGTAAAAAATGGTGGGACAGCAGTGAGCTGTCTTCCCAGGAGATCTTGGGGGATGTCCCCCAATCCCCTCTGCTGAGGCTCAACCAGGAGCTGGGAAAAGGGGCCAGCATTCTCTCTTGGCTCCCACAGCACTACAAGGGAAGCTCACACTCTCTCAGCACCGTGGTGTCCTGAGGAGCCACCTTGCAACCCCAAACTCCTCCTTTGCTTCCTTTTCAATCTTTGTTGATTTGCAACAGAGAGAAACAGATTCATGCCACTCCAATAAGCGATGCAAAATCATGTGGAGTGTGGTACCAGCTTCTTTTTGGCTTCAGCTCTTTGACAGAAGTTCTGGGTCCAGTGCCATAAACCTTTGCATCCTTCTTTAGTGACTGCCACCAGCGCTTGTTTCTCCTCTCTCCACCCTTGATTGCCTTTCCCCATATCACAAACATTGTCATTTTAAAACATCTGACTTGAGAAGCTTTACAGTCCCCTTAGCACTCAGACAGTTAATGTAGTAAAATACAGAAGGTGCCATGTGCCTTGCAGAAAACAACAATGTATTTGTTGTTATCTGCTTGAGCAAGATATCTTCATCTAGCTGAAATTCCAAGACAACCTCAGCAATTCTACATGGTCTGGAAGCACTGCAGACATA
This sequence comes from Coracopsis vasa, assembly GCA_026283785.1. Lineage (NCBI taxonomy): Eukaryota > Metazoa > Chordata > Aves > Psittaciformes > Psittacidae > Coracopsis > Coracopsis vasa. The sequence goes on from JANHGB010060251.1 coordinate 9,391, forward strand.
GGAATTGCTAATAGAGAGCGAATTTCAAGCCTGTGAGCCATGTTGGACATGGTATCAATCAGATTCATCATAGGTATAAAGCCAGCTTCCCCCTTCTTCAGAGATGACTGTCAAGTATCATTGAATATCCTTCATACCTGAACAGACAGGGTGCAAATTTAGTGCAGATGCTGTAAATCTAACATGTGAATCAGTCTTGACCTGCAGCTCTTTGGCCTCCTGCTGATGGCAGTTCTGCCAGCTCCTCCCTTCTCCCTCTTCACTAGGTATGCTGATTCACCCAGTCAGTCTACCTGGACCTAGCACAGATGATGGACCATGAAGAATAACCTTCTATTGTAAAGAAAGTGATTGAAGCCATTCCTCAGTCCACTGCAGATTCAAGCTGAGACTATACAAGCCCATGAGAAATAGTCAGGTGAGAATTTATTTTGTGTATTTCTCTATGTAAAAGCAGGGGAGAAGATATTAATGATTTTTAAATTAATGATTTATTATGTATGGCTAGAAAAAATATGTTTATTTCCAAAACTTTGGTTAAATCAGTGGTTTTAGTCATGAGATGCTAATACTGATGCACGTTTGGAAGCTGAATACTGAATACTGAGGCACAATTAAATCCTTATTCATACCAATTAGTCTACTTCTGTCTAAATAATGGTATTGACTCAGTCATTTATTAGTACAGGACTACTTACCATATGGAAGGATCTATTTAGTCTGGAGATGCAGTAGATACCATACTATTTTTTAGTACTGTAAGTTGTTGTCAACTGCTTTTTAACAGAAGTCCTTTTAAAACCCTTTACTTTTGCATGGTTGTAAAGACCACAGAGGCACATTGTACTGTTTGGGATATTTAGAAAGACAGAAATATTGTCTGAACATTTTTTAATGTTTAGACAAAAACTGTGAAATACTCCCTGTTCAATTTACATTCTCTGGCCAATGTTGTTTAGCCAGGTAAAGTGGCAAATGTTTGTTTGTGACATTGTGAGCCTTAAATCTGACGATTCACTGTGTACATCAGTGGAGCCTCAGTGAAATGGGTGTGATGATCAGCCTTCTCAGCCCTCAAAATGCAATGATATTTTCACTGTAGCCTGATAGCTAAGGAATAACTATTGTTAAGATTATCAGAGTATCACAGAGGGGACCTGCCCTGGGAAAACAAAAAAAAAAACCCTGAAGATTCAAAATGTTGTGTTAGAACTAGATGAGAAAAAATTTAATTTATAATTTTAAGTTAATTTCTGCGTCAGGGTGGAGTCAAACTAGGAGTGAGTGATTTCAGCAAGGAGCCGTAGTATTGCAAGCATAGTTTTATATACTTCTTTGCTAAATGCATGATGAGGTGATGATAATGTTAAATTGAATAGCCCATGTGTGACGTACATTGACTAGGGAGCAATGAGGTCTATGCATGTGCCTATGTGAAGGATAGTATTAGGAGACAGTGTTTAGATATAGAGTGGGGATATGACTGTAGTGCATGCAAAAGGTTATCTAAGAATTTGAGGTGAAGCATGGTTTAAGATACAGGGATTATCCGTTTGAGAGCTAATATGTTATCCTCTGTTTCCTTTCTTCTGAGAATGGGTTACCTTTCCAATGTGAAACCACATATTACAAATGCACTATGTATTCTGCAGAAATACAGTCTTAGTTTATGTTCTTTCCAGAAGCCTCTTTAAAACTGGCTGCCTGAAGTCTAAAAATATATTCCTTGGAAGGACAGAAAAACATGGAATATATTTAGAAATACTTAAATATAACTTCAAATAGTTTTCCCATTCATTAAAAGTTTGCTTGACCCAAAATGTCAGGACCCACCAGTGTGAAAAACAAGAGAGGAATATCTCTTGTATCACCTTTCCACTGGTATAAGCTCTGACTTCGAGCCTGCTGGAGCAGGAGGTGTCTGGAGTTAATCCTGTAACTGCAACTGCTTCTTGCAACCCAGCCTCAGTGTATTTTGAGATTTAAATCCACAATTGAGGAGGAAGAACGAAACATTCATGATGATTTTTTTCCATAGCAGCTGTTTGAAAATGTTAACATGCTTGTACCTTTACAAGTAAATCCAGGGGGAAAGAGAGATTGAGAGGCAGATTGCAGTTGGAGTGCTGAGACGCGCACAATAAATGTAGTTAAATTCAGAGGTTTATCAGGTAAATATGTCATTGATAATTGAAAGAAGAGGGAAAACTCTGTAAGGAAATTTGCACACACATTTTAGCACCTGCTGAACATAGGAAAAACAAACTTGTGTGCAAAAGACTGTTATCTACTCATCAATAAAAAAGCAAAGTTGTGCCTGCACACAGTCTTATAAAGGAAAATCAGTATTTTCCGATTGGAGAATACATCTTTTATTAATCAGATATATTTAGCAATTCTAATTTAGAAAACAGTCTGAAAATGTAGATCTGTGTTTAAAATCAAGTTAAAAATAATGGGTTAAAATCACATATTTAATTTGTTAGAAATATTATGAATGCTGCACATAACTTTTGCATTTTTTTGTTAGCTAAGATTGATGAGATATGTCTATGATACAACGCTGTTTGTGATCTAGCCTATCAGTGGGAAAAGTTTATTTTCCTTTCTTAATCTTGAGTGTTGTGAAGAGTAAATTTTGAAGGATGTGCCCAAAAATCTGAAGAAAAAACACTTAGACAGATTGCACGTTGATTTTTTACTGATTGCTGTTATTTTTATCAAAAGTTTTTATACATAAGGTTCTTATTGTCCATGTAGAAAAGGGGAGGTAGAATCAATTTCCTCTTTAACATATTGATAAACAACTCCAGATATAATGGTAGTGGGAGGAGGAAACTACATTTACCTTTGTGTGACCTATATAGGAATGCTGGAAAAATTAATTCCAGAATATTATGGTGACATTCCTTTAAGTTGTGGATATGATTTACATAGTAGGTCTTCTTGAGCCGACTAGCTTCTTTCATCTTGATACTGTTAATTGCTTT
>JANHGB010060253.1:0-17287 GCA_026283785.1 Coracopsis vasa
ATGGCAGGGGGGTTGGAACTAGATGATCTTAAGGTCCTTTCCAACCCTAACTATTCTATGATTCTATGAATATGGTAACTGTGAGAAAAAAACATCCACCAAATTACCGTGTGCACATTTATCTACACAGAATAAAGCAGAAGGAACAAGTGTTGTTCAAATTAGGCAAACATTACCATGGACTGATTTTCTACATCACCTGTGTTCAAAGAAATCTAAAAAATTATTCTCAATTACATTGAAAGGAATTGGCTGGGGCGGGGGGGAAATGGGGGAAGGGGAGTAGAGTAGAGGAATTTAAAACTGCAAAATAAAAATAAATTCTAATTCACTGCACACTACAGCTAAATCTGATCAACTGCTGACCACTTTATAACATAGAAGAGTGTCTTTATTCTGGAGATTATCCTTTTCTTCTTACAGACAGTTCTCTTCAAGGCACTTTCTTCCCCCCACACAAAAATGCCTCATATAATGATAATGAAATTCAGTGACAAACCTGTGGGTTCTCCAAGGACAGATTGTACCTTTTGTTGAATTATTGTGTCTCCTAAAATGTGAACACAGACTGTTTTGCTCAACAATAGATGTCTGGAGTATGGTAGGTTTATGCATACTGTTTCTTTTGCTTAACACAGACTTCTGTACCATGCAGGACTATAGCTCTTTTTTAAATGGATTTTTTTATTAATTTTTCCATAATTCAACACCATAATTCAAGTAATATAAAAGACACAAAGCACTGAAATGCCACAAAGAACTCCAGTAACATGCTATTATGTCTTGAAATTTATGAGATTCATATAACACTGTGTGTTACGGAAACAATTTTACCAAGATTGCATGCAAAGTTTGATACTTCAGTGTGACTGTGTTCTGTTCTTCTCTGTCAGAAAGTAATGTCTGGGTATTGTTCCTCCACATTCAAATAAAATTGACAGAATCCAGTGATGCATAAAATCAAGCAATCATCCTTTTACCTTCAAAGAATCTTCAATCTGACCCCTAAGTCTACACTTCTGACAAGGAAAGTGAAATGGTAGAACACAGCCTGGTGGTGACAATGAAAGGAAATTGATTGTTAATACGAAATAGGTCACCTTTATGACTATGTGTCAGCTGCGAGTGATAGATGCCTGGGAGAGTGTTTTGCCCTACAGATGTATGAGTGATACATGAAAATTTTCAAGCAAAAGCTGCTAGCATAAAAGCAAAAGAACATAATGAATAGGAAGAGGCATCTGACCTTTAGAGGGAAGAAAAATGGACAGGGACTGTGTAGCTGACTGATACTTTAGTAAAAACAAAAATTAAAAGTTCAAGATGTACTATAGTCATATTGGGGTTTGTTCTTTCTCTTGTACAAATTACTGCTTTATCTGCTATTTCTGAGATAACATTAGTTGAAATAAGAGGTAGAGAAAGGGTGAAGTTCCAATATTACCCTAGGTCTCTTCATTGTTCTTAAGAAGAGTGGATGCATCATACACTGTCTGTATAAACAATAAACAAAGAGAATTCGAGTTTCTCCTTTTTACATGTTGCTTACCTTTTACCTAATCACATCCTATGCTTTTTACGATAGGTATGTCTCTTGAGTCTGCATTCAGTGCCTAACACAATAGTTTCCCCCCACAGGCTGTGGGAAAAGCAGTGGAGTGTGTCTCTGAAGCTGGGAGATGCTTAAGGAAGGAAAGGCACAGAGCATGCTGGAGCCAGTTCCTACTTGACCAGGCTCTCTATTGGCCTCAAGTCTGGGGATGACCCCTTCTTCCTCAGCACTTAATTTATACTATTTGTCAAGAACAAAAGAATGTACAGATTAGTAGCTCAGTATTAATCAGCTGCAATCAGCCTCCTGTCATTCTACTCCCACAATATTGAAAGCCCTTTCAAAGAATCAGTGCCTTGGAGCTCTGGAGAATCATCATTTAATATTTGAAACTACCATTCAGGAGGTACCTATCTATCAACATGTCATTTTACATACTAATAAAACAATTCTTCTTCTATTGTATCTGAACTTAAGATTCTCAAGGTGCTTCAGAAACAGAAAGCCTTAAAATTCTTACAGGGTTCTTGTGACTTCCAGTGAAAAAGTGGATCTGGGTGCCTTAGAGGTTGCCTGATTTCTGGAAGGAACTCAGTCTGACCAGTGAAAATCAAATCTCTTTAAAAGTATGTTTAGTTTAATCCTTTAAACTTAAAGCACCAAAAGTGGTCATTCACTTTTAAATTTAAGCCATAGTCAGTAGTTCCTAATGCTGTCTGATGGATCATCTATTAGACACAGAGCCTTCAAAGAACACAACATACATCACATGCAAACACAATTTTTTACATGTTTTATGCTTCTTGATCATAACCTCAAAAAATGTATTGATTAAATTTAAGATATAAAGAAAAAATGCTAATGACAGATAGCAAGGCTGCTGAGACATCAACATTTAAAAGCACTTTGCTGAGTTGAGCATTTCTTTTTATCTATCCAGAATGACTTTTGCACATTTTTATATTCTAAAAATACAGGATTAACTGCATCTGTTAGGTCAATAACATGAAGTAGCAATGCTGTCTTCCATAAACACCCAGTCAGTTTTATGAACCAGATTATTAGTAGTTAAATATTTAAAGATGCTTGCCCGCCCTTTGGATCTCACTTTGATGCTTGCAGCCAGAAAATACTATCTTCCAACACCACATCCAGGCTCCACAGTGTGGGAGGAAGATTTTGAACCAGATCAAGAGTAAAATTAATTTTCCAACCTTCTAGACATAAAAAGAAAACCAAGAATGTATTCAAAAACAATACTGCACATTCTGGCTCATTAGAGATTGTCTTCAAGGAATGATGCAGAATGAACCATATGAGAACAGGCACAACAAATTTAAGAGGGCAGGGAGTGAGGCATAAGGATTTGGTGGGTGCATATGAAAGTCTTAACATACACATAGTAATAACACAGCAAAAGAGTGAATCAACCAGTCACACTGCATTTCTTTGTGTCATTTTCTGCTTCATGACTTTCTCTTTCCTCTGCAGTGTTTGGCACTCTCAATTCTCCTCTGTGTTTTAAGTGCATTATGTTTCAATCTTCCCCATGATTTGCTCCACAACACCCACCACACACACACCCCCATTTAGTTTTGAAAGTAAAACTAAATGTATGCCAGGGAATATCTACTGTAACTCCTGCAAAAAAATATTTCAAGTACGTTAAAATGACTGGATGTCCATAAACTGGGAAGGCATTGGCAGCAGCAGAACTAGAGCTCTTTATCAGGAGGATTCCAGAAGCTGATTCAAGAATCCCAGGTATGTCTATGGGAGAGAGGCAGTGAGGGGTACACAGGGTAACAGCAACGCTGTTACATGGGTCATCTGGTCCTTTCACCCAAAATGTGGTCAATGTAGCAGCAACCAAGGCACAACACATATAACCTGGAAACGTGATTGTCTCCCTGGAATTTTGCCCATTTCCCCCGAGTACAAGTCAGGCTGTGCATGGAAATGTAACAGTTGGTTTCAAACAAACTAACAGCTATATTACCCTGAAATTTTAATGGGCTGAAATCCTGCCTGATTTCCTTTCACAGTAACCAAGGAACAAACTTTAAGAGCTAGAGAGTAAAAAAATCAAAGCAATCTAATGCAAATATATAGCATCTCATTAATTCTTGGTGTCCAGTTGTATTTAGAATGATCCTTTTCTCTTTTGTCTTTTTCTTGTTCCTCCAATTGCATACTTGTCTTTGGGGGCCCACCAACATGCCTTCAAACCCACTGTGGCAGATGGGATAAGACTCGCATTCTCTGGACACAAGCAGTGTTAAACTCTAAAAGAGCACTTCAGCATCCAAGGCAAGAGGAGCAGGCATTGAGGTGTCCAAGCTAGAAAACATCTGGGTGCAACAAAGAAGAAAGTGTAATATGTGATTAACCCAGAAATGCTGAATTGGGTATTGACTCTGGAAGTGATGCTCAGCTAGTACTTGACAACTAAAGAAAATACAACTGACAGAATTCAGAGAGTGAGAAGGAGCATAAATGTTAGTAGAACCATACCAACACTCACCCACAGAGTCATAAACTCTGTTTATGCAGAGTATTTATGCATAAACTGTCTTCAAACAAAACATAGACCCCATTTTTAAAAAAAAAAAAAAAGATATATTTATTTCTCTAGTACACTGTCCCCATGATTGCTACCTGCTGCAGCACCCAGGAAGCAATCCAATCTGTTCTTACAATTGTACAAATTGTACTTGGAAATCAAACAATAACTTGCATCCCAATAGACTCCCATTGGTTTAAAAACACACTGCACTACATTTTAAAGAAAATATCTATGCATGTAAATTAGATGTTTACAGTGATTTCACAGGCAAAAACATAGGGTGACACACCACTAGTTCCCTGGCTAGTGGTAATAAGCTTGTCACTGTAACACATTAGCCTATCTCTGCAAAAATGTATGTGTATCTGCACACATCCATCTGCACACGTATTTCCGTTCCTGTTTCAAAAGAATTTCATATAGTGTGATATCAAAACAAAAAAAAGAAACAGTTAGTAGTAGTATTTACATGAAGTCAGAGTAAGTTAAGATGCCAAATTAGTGCTTTTGTTCCTCTGAGACTTCTCTATCAATTTATTTCAATTTAAATATAGCATATTAGTTTTTCTTAAAGAGAAAAGAAAAAGAATCAATCTTTTTGTCACTTGGAATCACATTATCTTGTAAGTATAATTCACGTAAAACAAATTAAGAGGCTGATCAAATGCTCTGTTAACATAATTCTTTAATAATAATATCACTTAGATCTTAAACTGCTTAATTAGATTTCAGTCATTGCAATCAACAGCCTCATTGAAACTGTTCATTTATAATTCATACTTTTTGCATTTTACTATTCATTTTAAGAACAGCATTAACAGTAAGAGCCAACAGTGAGTATGAAAAAAAACCAATAGTGACAATTAAACCCAAAATTATTTATAGAGATGTTGCACTCTTTAGGTTTTGGGATGAACTTATTTCCTGGTTCACTGAACATAGACGGAAATACTTCAATTGGCTTGAATGGACTCATGATTTCCCCTTAGGAAAAACACATTTGGACTTTAAACACAAATCTAGATCCAACATTTTGCATTTGGCCACAAATCTAAATTGTATAAAATAAAATAAGCTGTGCTTTTATTGAAAAGTTGACATGAAATAGATCTTTCTGATACACTTGAGGCCTACACACGTTCAATTCAACTTCCATTCACTAATTAGGTTTTCCTAGATAATGAAGATGTAAGGAATAGCCAATGCAACAATAGTTGCTGTGAAATAATGTTCTTTAAAATAAAGACCACCACTTTTGTTTAGCACAATGTAGAAGTGTTCTGTAAAGAAGGCACTTCTATATTTACGCACATCCAACCACAACCATGTTTGCAGATAACACTTCTTCTGACTGCAGATAGAATTAGGTCATCTAGGGTCAGCTGATTTACTGTCTTGGGATAAATTACAGTTATATCTACAACAGTAAAGTACAGCCTTTGGGCCTGACCTGCAGGAAACAGAACTCCATATCTGATACCATTCACACCCACAGAGCAAGTAGAATATTACAGTTCCAGGACTTTAGATCAGATTTACGAGGTTTGTGGTTCCTCTTTGAACAAAGAGTATCTTAATGTTAATGAGACAAGCATTTCACTTTTATTCATATTATTTTAATAGCCTGATCTTCATCTTTGTGGTTACTGCAAGATTATATATTTATAATTACGCTTCTTTTAAATAAGCAGTCATTGGTTAACACATGGGTGTTTCTTCAATAACTACTTTAGTTAAACTGAACACATTTCACTAGCTTCTTCCTAGCAGTGCCCATAACGACCCCAACTGAATTTTAACACCCATCTCTCTAGAGCATGCTGCTAATATGCTCAAAATATACGTGTAAACTAGCAGGCATCTGCTAAGCTACCACTGAAGTATCCAGCAAGTAAATAAATGCATCTGGGTTGCAGCCACTCAGATTTATAGCACTTTTCCCCGATTTCCTTTTTCACACTACAGTAAATACAGTAATGGTGCTGGCTAATAAACAGCCATAAATCTGCCTTCCTGTTTTTATGATGCTTGCTGATTGAAAAGTAATGCTGTGAAACTGATGAAGTCAGTGACTATGAATGCAGGAAGGCTTTGTGTGCTGGGATGGGGATGCTTTTAGTGTATTTGAAACAGTTTATTTTGCAAGACTTTTCCACTTCCACAACAATAAGTTGGGGTTTTCTCATAACCTTCCCCTCTATTTTCCACATGTTGTAAGCTAGATTTTTATTCCTAATAAATTCAACAGATCTAGCACAGATGTAGAAGAGGAGGTCTGGATGGTTTTTTGGACATGGCTTCTCACCAACAACTTAATTCAGTTCCCATGAAGTTGTTGGAAAAATTCCTGTAGACTTTCATGACAGTTGAATTGAACTTCTGTTGCTTCCTTCCTTCCACCCTCTTTCTTTGAAAACCCCTCTTCCATTCTTGAAGCAGCAGGACAGTTTGGGAGCTGTACTATACATCAGACATCTGTTCTTACAACTCAGTTAATAGAGCAGCGCATGATGCTTCTAAAAGTTCAGGAAATGTTGCCTGCAGGATCTCTGCAGGCAAAGCAAGGCAAAGGCTTGCCGGAGATCATCCCTATAAGAATATCCATACTGTTTCAGTCAATATCTCAGATTTTGCTGAGCCTGATGGGACTGTCCATAAAAGTCAGACATTTCTTCTCAAGTGATGACACCTTTAAGAAAAGTGTGGAAAAGTGATAGTGGGTTTTTTCCTCAAACATTTCTTAGTGATAGAACAACTAAATTAGAAGCAAACAGAAAAAGTGGCTTATTTAGTAGCAATTTTATCTTTAGCAACTATGGAAACAACTTATTTTATCTACCAAAGGCTTGCCACTTCTGTAAGCTAGAAGCGCTATACACTTGTGAAAGGTAGCCCAAATATTAATTAAAGCAGTTTGCAGATGTCAAATCTGCAAGATGTCAAGTGATAGTTACAGGGAAATAGCTGTGTTTAGACTTCAAAAAAGAGGAAATATTTTGTCTTCCTACCAATGAGAAGACAGACAGACTGTTGGCATCAGCCACCAGGAGCACTTTCTTAGCAGCTTGTCTAGTCTTGCCTGTGTGCATCTTTCCCTCCTTCCCTTATACCAGATGCACTAGTTTCAGGGAAGTTTGAAGTGAGTTCCTTCAAAGAAAATAGTTAAAACAGGCCTAGCTATGCTAACCTGTAAAAGCTCTCCCAAGAGGAAGCTTAATTTCATTTTGACAACCTTTATTCCCTCCAGCATTTAATGGCTACCAACTTTGCAGACTGATACAAAATCCCCAGGGTTATAGAAACAAAGGAAGAAGTGAGACCTCATGACTGACTAAATAAGAAATCCCACTGTTTTCCTTCCACAAGAGCCCATGCTACAGTCTTGTTTATCTCCTCACACAAAATCATGTACTAAAGGAGAAAAACATGTACTAAAGGGGAAAAATCTCAAATCAAACACACACCTATACAGTGAGAATGTCCAAAAGAATTGCAAAGGACTCTCTCCTTCCCAGCTATTGTCACTTCTTTAGAGCTGCACAAGCCCAGCAACCTCTACAGCCACAAGGCAGGTGAGTAGGCATGAATTGGTTAGAGTTCACAGAACAGGGGGAACACCATTTTTCTTCTTTGTTTGATACTTAAGAATAGGAAATGTGCAAAACAAGCAGTTGTACAAATGACGCAGGTGGAAAAAGGCCTTCTTTATGAATGGCCAAGTTATTTTTTTATAAAATAACCAAGTTATATTTTGTTCAGTATTATTTGAAGCAGGACTTAAATTGTACATCAGGACCACCATTGGTTTGCTTCATATTTTGCAGGAGGAGAAACTAAAACTGAAATTTTCAAGTGCAAAAGAAAAAACATCACTGTGCAACTCTTAGACTGAAAGGTCACTGCTTGTCTTGCTTTATCCCTGGCATTCCCACTTTATAATTTCTCTGCCGTACATGGATCTCAAGTCCCATTTTTATTAGCGCTAAAATAGACTGTTCTCCCACTGTCACACCATCTGTGGCTCTTCCTCCTGCCTGCCAGTACACAGAACATCTAGGAGTTGTTCTGAAAAGAGAAAAAAGGAAAGAAAGAAAACTGTATTGTTTTGGTCACACACTCTGCTGGCGGCAGCCTGTTTCCAGCAGTGACTGTCTTCACAGAGGGACACATTCAGCCTTTGCCAGCCCATAACACGCATTTGGTTAAAAAAACCCAAACCAAAGCCCTCCCTGGTTTGGAATGAGGAGAAATGTGATTTCCTTTTGGCTCTCCCACTGTCTGACTGCAGAGAAGGGCAACTCCTCCCAGTATCACTGCTGCCTTGTTGACATTTCAGGTTCTGTATCAGAAATTTCTCCTGACAAATTTCTGATTCAGGCTAAGCCTGAATCAGCAGCAACAAGACCTGTTCACAGCAAACACCAAGAATGGGATTTTCAGAAAGTGACAGAAAACACAATATGGGCTGTTGCTGCCTTTTAAAAAATTTGACTTTAAATCTACAAATGCTTTGGGGGGCTTTTTAATACAGGCAAATTTCCTTCCCCCAAATAGTCCCCTGTATGAGTAGCAATCTAGGATACTGCAAATTCTATTTCCACTCAAGACAAGATCTTGAGTGGCATCAGTGGGGCAACAGGCTGCTATTATGAGTGTCATCATGTATAGTTTCATACCTGCCTAACACAGATATCAGCAGTCACTATCTCATAAAACAAGCCAGTGGAAACACTTTGCATTACGTGTTAGAAATAGTTGTAGACATTTTTCCAAGGGGAGCAGTCTGAATGAAAGATCAGTAAGCAGGAAATGAAAAATGAAGTAAAAATGCAGTAAAAATGCATTATTTAGAACAAATTATCAGGCTGACCATCATCCAAGTCCTGTGAGGTAGTACAAGAAGAGGGAAAAAGGACTAAGCAGCATAAGACTTCTGTTATGATACAGGCCTGTTTCTACTGCATTTAATACATAAAAGTTGTATCTAAAGAGAACATTAACATTTATTTAGTTCATGTGTTGGTGAATGAAATTAAGAAGCCTCCAGTAGCTCCCCTGCTTTGACTAGAGGATATTTCAAAAGCAATATACGTGTGAGCCATAACAAAGAAGCATGGATAAACTACATCCAAAACATGTCAACTCGGAAAGTTCTGGAAGCCCTATTTTCCACTTATTTGCATGTGTGAACCCTTAATAATAAAACTTAAGTTCCACCAAAATAAATTCCAGCATCTCACAGATCAGATTGAAAGGCTGATTGGGCAAAACTGAGAGGGACAGCTTTGAGGAGCTTCCATTTGATTTTCATCTACTTCTAGAGCAATATGGCTTCATGTTCTGTTTAATAGTCCTTATAACACCCTTTTTTTTTTCCCCCCTGTGGTCTAAAAATGAATTTGCATTGAAATCATTTGACTTTTCAAACTTTTCAGATTTTTCATGGGAAAATAGCACCATCTGTAGGAGAAAGTGGACCCAATTTCATGAAAACGTATTTTAGTTTCAAGCCATTAAGCAGAAGTTCCTACTTCCTAAGAAAGTAAATATATTAATTGTTAAAGTAGGCTCATGCTTTATACACAAAGAAAGCCAAATGGACTTCTGCTGGTCTCAATGTCATTCCCATCCCACAACGAGAGAAGGTGCCAAGACAAAAAGCTTGCTACTCTCATCACCTCTAACACAGTTCAGAGGTGCAGTAGCTGTAGCCTACAAACCCCAAATCCTCTCTTGCAGATTCAACATTCATCTACAGCCGCAACTATAATCTTGCTGTTGTAAAGAAGGTGACAACATTCCAAACCTGACAGTGGCACTACTGCACATTTTTGGTACTTCCAGACTTCCTGTGCATTGCAAACAGAGAAGCAACTATTTGAAAAGAAGTTCCAGCAGTGAACTCAGAGCGGGGGCCTTGCAGATCGTAGACTCACAAAACAGCCCAAGTTGGAAGGGACCTTGAAAGATCATCTGGTCCAAGCTTTCATGGGAAAGGGAGCCTAAATGGGATTATCTTGCAATATATGTTTCCTATTCCTCTCCAACTATCACTAAAAGGTTAACTTTGTTGCAAAATACCACCCATGGTGGATAACAGCATTCCTAACTTAACTCTCAGGATGTATTTTGTGTACTTTATGAGCATACACATTTGGTACAATTCACATACTTTCCTCTGTTCATAAAAGCACAGAATTCATACACGCCCTCAAAGAAAGGACAACATATGAACAGCTATTTGTCAACTGTGTTAGAGTACTTTGCAAGGAGGTGACAGCGAATTCCATTCAGATTGCACACTAACACTGTAGAAACACAGCACTGAGCTTGAGCTCGTAAGCACTGGTGAGACACACATCTATTACTTCACATGTGTTCACACAGCTTCTGGCTCTGAAAGTAAAGCATCTACTGTAACACAGAGTGCTGATCCACCATAAGTCTCTGTATGCATTCATATAGAACAGATGTAAAACTGAATCAACAAACATAACCTCACATTCCTATGTAAGTATGAGACGCACAAAGGAAATGTAAGGGAATATTTTCAGTTATCAGCATATCACACAGAGCAGGATATAGGGGCAGCCATCATTTGTATAATAGTCTGAAATACCCTGTTACACAGGAGAAGTAAAAAATTAGAGACAGGAGGGTAAGAACTGAAGTAATTCATAGCTGCTGCAAAAGAGTTCTTGGACATCTGAATGTAGCTGACAAAAAAAAAAAAAGGGGGGGGTAAGAAGCATATAGAGACAAAGAAATTAATTCAAGCTTAATCCAATGTTCACGGAAACAGTGAGTTGAGCCTTTAAGGTCCTGTACCACCATGAGGGCAAACTTACATCAGGCTATTGTCAGAAATATTTTTTCATTATTGCTAGGAAAAAAGAATTAGCCCCTTCAGTAAAGTTACCTAACTGCTGGCCAAAGTTAGGTCTAACATATGCATCCATTATCTTCCACTAAAGCATACGTATGCACTAGAGAATTTGGCTGCTTGTTGTGAATAAGACGTTCAACAAAAGGAGCTGCATAAACATTTAAAAGATTATTAGTTCCATGTTCTTATTCAATTAGAAGATGAAACATCTCAATTGACAGGAATACATTAACAGTGACAGTAACTATTTTGTAAGCCATTTGCTCTCTAAAGAGAAGAAAAGAACTCCCATTGCTAAATACTCCTAGGAAAAAAGTCACCACTCTGGGACCTAGTCCCACTTCTACTCTCATCTTGCTGGGCAACATTGTAAAGTCATTAAAGCATTCTGTTTAAAATAAAAAGGAAGTCTGTTGGCTTTGGAAACATTTATAGTTTATTTCATGCTGTTTGAAATGTTTATATATGCACCACACCTTATTTCCTAGCAAGAATGTCTTGCAATTGTTTGAAAGGCTTTCAGTATGTATCATGACACTGGTTGCTTTTAAATGTACAAGTAGCATTTCAATTAGCCTAATAATGGTTTCCTAGGAGAACGGAAGATTCACTTAGAAACACTGCACAGAGCAGAACAGCAAGTCTTCAAGCTAATGTGTGCATGTAGGCATGCTTCTATCTTTCTTCATCACATAGTCAGAATAGTGTTATTTGCCCATGGACATTTCTTTTCTTAATTTAGCCTTCACATTTCACTCCACTTTCGGTACTGACCTTTATTTCTTTATGGCAGTTAGACTGTGCCTCAATGCAAAATTTAAGGCCCATCCTTGTTCACAATGCCTACAGAAAACCCTTGTGAGTTGTGTTTTGGGTTGTTTTTTTTTAAACAGTAGCTGCAACACAGCTGCACAAACTGATAATTAAAGAGATATTCCCCTTGTTCAACTGCTATGTTTCATCAGATAACATTATAGTGCCATTTTTTTCATCCAGCTTTCAGGTGAGATGTGGAAGAGCACAGCTATTATCAAAAACCCATCAGCTTATCCCACTTATGTAACTGCTGTTACATATGATAATACAAAAAGATGACCCAGCTGAACACATTAGACTGGCCCCCCAGCTAAGGCAGCAGTCATAAAGTCTTATAGGTGAAAAAACAACAACAAAAAAATCATCTAACATCCAAAGAGCGTAAATAGCACAATTTGAAGAAGCACAGGCAATGTGGTTTTATCCCAGTACTAGCTGCTGTCTCAAGAAAAGAGAATTTCTGTAGAATACACCAATCCGGTAATTCAAAAGGTGAACACAGTTCTGTTCAGAACTACACCAACTCCTCCCTGGAGTCAGAAGGGTATGTGAAACCATTCTCTCCTAAATGCTGGTTTTGAAGTTACAGAACAAGATGCGAAGAGTGAAAGAAAAACCTCTAGGTTCCGCTACTTCTAAGACCCTACTGGGGGCTAGTCTCACACAAAACGCCATCCGATTTCTTTGGGGGTGGGGTGGAGTGGAGGCGGGGGGAAAGAGGCACTCAAAGCAGTAGCTGCAAGCTCAAGTCTTCAACAAACTGAACAAAAGCTCCAGCACAGCATCTATGCCAGGTGGCATTAGTTTGCAGTGAGATCCGGGCATAAAGAAGATACATGCTGTTCTCATCAATGGAGCACAGGGAGTTGTATTTAGTAAAAGTTGTAGAATTGTTTGAACAGCCCAGGAGATATTAATCAAAGACTGATTTGTAGCATCTGCCATTCCCTCATCTGTCTTACATAACTGGCTTTGAAGATGGAGAGGGAGTTTGAGTCTCTGATATTACTTTCCATTTTATGGCATAACACCACCAGCTGTTGCTACCTTCTGGGCTAACACAGACTAGGTAAATCTCACCCATGTGGAGGCGGCTAGCTAAACAGAGCCTCCACTTCATTTACATGCTCCTTCAAGTACATGTACTGATATATTCCGCAGGATGTCTGCTCCAGGATTAATTTCATTCAACAAGCTCTTTTCATACCTAATGACCTTCTTACACAAACAGTGAGATTTCAATAAGCTTTTTCATGTATTCAGAAGTTTTCATGATGCTTAAAATGATCAGGTTTTATTAAAACGTTCAAATAAAACAATGTTATGTTTATTGCACTCAATTTCCAGCTTCTCAATAGCCATAAAGGCTAGAAACATAATTTAAAATGTAAACTGAAACTGCTACCACATGAAATCAAGAGGTTAAGATAGGAGCAAAACCTCAAGTATACAAGAAGTATAACGTAATAGTGACATCACCACAGTATGTTGATATCACCTTGATATTAAAGTAGAAAAATATAATTGAGACTTGTCCATACCACAACTTCTAACCAAGTCTGAATCCAGAAAATGGCACAGTCAGTTTTCTATAATGTTACACTCAGTGTGCTGAAATGGTTCCACAGAATATAGCCAAAAATAACCAGTCAGTTGTGCCAATGGCCAAAGTAAATTACTGAGAACAAGAGCTGGCACTTGTGTTTGTGAGGCACCTAGGACAATACAATCCTAATCCACTGATAGAGGTTCCCAAATATTACTACAACATCAGTAAAAATTAGTTTTAAAATGCTTGTGAAAAGTCAAGAGTGCAGACAACACACAACTTTTTCATAGAAAGGAGCTTACATTTATTCATGAAGACTGCGCATATACAACAGTTCAGATTTAACAATGAAATATAAAGCAGCATCAGCAAGGCCAGGGGCAAAAGAAAATCAGTTTTAAAACTCAGTGTGGTTTTAGGACCCTGTTTAAATTTTCATTAAGAACCCTTTGCTTCATTCCAGCACCACAGAGCAGATACATAAAAGTGAGAATTTTGTTCTTACTGTTTTCTCTCACATTCTTCTGATGCTCATCATTTGCAGCTCCCTGAGATTTGAACAAATTGTACTCAATCAGAAAATTTCCAGTTTGCAGGGCAGCTTCCCCTCACCCCAGTGAAAATTCATGACTGTTATGTTTTCCTCTAGCTTATTCCTGTGCAGACTACACTTAGCTGTGAACCTAGCCTCCTCACCAAAATGTGATGAGTAGGAATGGAATAAATGGGGCAGGTTTCAAGAGATGTCTAGCTTGCAATGATATTTGAAGCTCAGGAATGTAAACTGGCAGAGAAGCTGTCATGGGAGAAACACAGGAAGATCTCTTAGCAGATTAAGTAAAAGTCTCCTTAACCACAACTCTTTCTGCTGTCTTCCCTTGCCTCACCTGCAGCTAAGGAGATACTGTGAATTACAATAACCTCAGCAGTTTCATGACTGTAATTAAACTTCCAAGTTAGGTGACAAACTCAGAGTAAAAAGACTTCACTAAATTCCACAGAGCTTTGTGTTAGTATGTGACTTGGGCCTACTTAAGTGAATTTCAAGGCCTCACAGTTTTGTGCTGAGTCTGTAAAATTCATGTGTACACACTTTTTGTGCAGTATCAGATGGAAACTTAACTTTTCCAGTTGCATTTTAATTTTAGCCTGAGTCTATGGAAACTACAAATGATAATAAAATTTGGTGGAAAAATACTGATGCAAAAGGAATTTACATAATACAGAAACTTAAGGCAACATTTGCACAAGTTCCTCTAAAGTCCAAATCCCAAGCATCACAGAGCAACAGTCAGCATGTGTTGAGAAACACAAAATATTAATGACACTATGACAAGGCTTATATATTTCATCTTAGGAACAGGACTCCTACTGTTTATGTTTATATTCAATTTCTAAAAAGTAAGAACATGCATCACAGATGTTGGAATTTCTCCTGCTCTGATTTGACTTGGAAAGGCACAATACAAACTGATAGATGAATACCCAAAGACTGATTGTCCCACAGAGACATTTGCGTCTTTCAAGACCTATCACACTTCATGATATTGCATTGTGTAGCATAACAATGTGAAGTATCTGAATAACAAATCTCTGGCTTCCTGCTGAACTTATAAAGAAATAATAAACATAGTTTGCCTTCTTTTTCTTTGGTACATATTCTTGTGAGTGAAAATTATACGACACTGTCTGAAGTCAAAGGACTGACAAATAAGGCTTCTCTGCCAGCATCCAAATTACCAAGGATGCAAATGTTTCATTTGTCTCTGTTCAAACGAGGCGGGCTGGTTTTATTTTTTAATGACAGCATAGACCTATTTCACTGCAACTCTCTCACATCGCTCATCAGATGCGTGCTCTACTGAGAAAACTCCCTTCTGATGTTTAATATTGATGTCTCTGCAGATTGCTTTCATTGCACCAATTAGAAAAGGAACAACAAAGCAACCCTCAAATTAGGAGTCTTAAAGTGTATGTAAAGGTAGTAAAGTGTATGTAAAGTGTAAGTAAAGTGTATGTAAAGGTAAATTGTGAAATGAGCTATTGTAAATATAAACAGAGTCCTCAGAATATCAGAAAATAGTAGATCATGAAGCATACAGACACATATGTACCACAGAACTGGCCACAAATTCAGAAATTGACAATATTGACCCATATATTGACCCAGTATTATTTCTTCAGTCCACAATATACTTGTAAGCAATCACTTGCTCCCTATAGCATTTCGCCAATCAGCGTGGATGTCAAGCCAAACCTCTAAGCTCTACTCTCCTTCCAAGCCTGTCTTCAATAGGTTATCTGCCTAAAATTTATTATATGGCATCACCCCAGCATTTTATGAAAGCTTCATCTCTTAACTGAGCTATTTGCCTCCCCCCCCAGTTTTTGTTTTAAATGAGGACCAGATAATCACACAATTCATGTCCACAGAAAAATCACGAGGGAGGCTTCTTATTGCCTTTGTAAGGGACAATTATTGTCATTATAGGGATAAGCAACCTATGTGTAAAGTCTAGATGTAACTGGAATACAGTTCCTTACTGCTTCACAAGGAAATCCAAAGACACTACATTTTTAAAAAGCAGTGTACAGTCAAGCTAACTCTATTTTATTTGGCTCAGTTTCTAAAGGCCACAATCAGCCTTTATAAGCACTAGTAATTATACAAGTGATTTATTTTATGCAGTGGGAACAGGATTTAAGGCATTCAAACAAAATTACAAAAACAGTCAACATAAAATCTTTAAATTCTTATTTTTTACACCAACCACCACTTTAAAGAATCACTGGTCTTCACCATCTGACACCACATTGTACATTAGGATTCTGTTACTATGCTCAAGTATTCTCTTCCAAAGAAAAATACACTGGTTGCAAAGAATGCTTTGAAAAAGACCCTACTCAGGAAGAGCACATAAGTGTCAAGAATGTGCCATTTACACTATCATCTATGATAATTTTCTAGTCATATGACCTTCATTAAAAATGTTTCTACCCAGTCAAGTGATTAAAGTGATGAAAGGTCATTTAGCACTTTCTACTCCTTGAAGGCACTCAGTCACACTTT
This sequence comes from Coracopsis vasa, assembly GCA_026283785.1. Lineage (NCBI taxonomy): Eukaryota > Metazoa > Chordata > Aves > Psittaciformes > Psittacidae > Coracopsis > Coracopsis vasa. The sequence continues at coordinate 16,440 of JANHGB010060253.1, forward strand.
GTGCTGCAGAGTATTTGTCTTCTCTTAGAGTGTTTAGAACTACAGAGATGGCAACCAACATTGCCATGATGAGAGAGTTGTTCGTTTCTCTTAAATCAATTACACTTTGTTACTAAACGCTTCTATTAGCTGACACTTTTCATTTGCTTGTTGATTACAGCACAAGACAGATCTTAAATTAGTGATGAAAGATTTCTTCAAAGGTATGGTCAGTCTGGTCTTCTTTATTCTTCCACTATCATCTTACATAAGCTGCTATAGGGCATTTCCAGTTATAGTACCTATGTTTTAATATCCTTTTACAAATATTGATGCAAACTAAGTTTATCTTGCACTTGTTGTTGGTGTCAACTCTCAAAGTTATTACAAAGAATTTTAGACTATAACTACTGTGATATTTAAAAGAAACCCTCATTTCCTATGACAGAAAAATAAAAGTTAAGGCGCTGCTCAGCATGATTTCCCTGCCTATAACTTGCTCAACTTCACACTGCAGACAGCCACTTTGAACACAACATAAGCCCTTGAAATAATTTAGTCATTATGCTCAGATAAAACTTCAATATCAAATAGAGAACACTCTCTTCTCTCTAGACATGTTCTTTTCTTTCCAGATTACAGAGAAGAATTGCTGTCTGAGAGACTAAATTGAGCCTAATTCTATCATACAGAATCATAGAATCATAGAATAGTTAGGGCTGGAAAGGACCTTAAGATCATCTAGTTCCAGCCCCCCTGCCATGGGCAGGGACATGTCACTCTAAACCCTGTCACCCAAGGCTCTGTCCAACCTGGCCTTGAACACCTCCAGGGATGGAGCATTCACAACTTCCCTGGGCAACCCATTC
>JANHGB010060254.1:0-58667 GCA_026283785.1 Coracopsis vasa
AGGCAGTGGGACCACGAATCCGTGCCCTTGTGTCTGATCCCAATTGGGACCTGGAGACATGGGACGGAGATATTTGGGGTACCAGCGAGTCAGAATCAAATACTGAAGACGAGGCAGACGTGAAAAAGGAAGGAGCCTGCGCAGCTCCTGTGTTTAAACATAAGATGATTACCGGAGCAAATGGACAAGTAAGAACAGATGAATTGACAGACTATAGTACTGAGGAGATTAAGAATTTATTGGATAAATACAAGCAGAGGTAGAGGAGAAATGCCAGGTAGGGGTGGAAAATAAATCCACCCCCTGTGAGACAGGATCAGTGTGCATATTATAAAAAATATTAGATATTGGAAACAGAAAGCCCCAAGTTAAATGATCCCCAGAGAGCTCCAATGACTGAATTGGAACTGGATTGACGGGGACCTGGGGAGTCTACCCTAGCGGATCCACTGGTTAAATTGAAGCTAGGGACTAGAGAAAATTAGGTGGATTTTTTAGTAAATACAGGAGCAACACACTTGGTTTTGTTTTCCTCTGAGCCATCAACAGAACCTGCCTCTTGCTTAAACAGCCCTGCAATTGCTGGAGGACCCATCATATCTGATGCTACTGAAGCATCATCATCCAACATAGAATCAAAGAATCATAGAATAATTAGGGTTGGAAAGGACCTTAAGTTCATCTAGTTCCAACCCCCCTGCCATGGGCAGGGACACTTCCCACCAAACCATGCCACCCAAGTCTCTGTCCAACCTGGCCTTGAACACCACCAGGGATGGAGCATCCACAACATCATTCTTCCTTATATCCAATCATCTAAACTTCCCCTTTTTAAGTTTGAACCCGTTACCCCTTGTCCTATCACTACAGTCCCTAATGAATAGTCCATCCCCAGCATTCCTATAGCCCCCCTTCACATACTGGAAGGCTGCTATGAGGTCTCCATGCAGCCTTCTCTTCTCCAGGCGGAACAGCCCCAATTTTCTCAGCCTATATTCATACAGGAGGTGCTCCACTCCCCTGATCATCCTCATGGCCCTCCTCTGGACTTATTCCAACAGTTCCATATCCTTTTTATGTTGAGGACACCAGAATTGCACACAATACTCCAAGTGAGGTCTCAATGGTTACCAAGGTGCTACTGTACCTAACTTCATGTGTTGTTTTTCTCATCACACAGAGATAATATTTGTCTTCCCCAGAGCTTCACAATGTATTTCATTATTGAAGGGGGTACCAGGCACGAGAGAGTGCAACATCCCCTGGAAAGGACATTAGAATCATACTTACCCACTAGCAATACACACAAAATAATGAGAAGGTTAAAAAAGAGCAAGTCAGGATAACTGACTGATGCGAAGAGGGAAAACACTGGATATTGGGAAAAGTTGTAAGGGCTTCTATTTTAAAGTCATTCCAATTACTGTGGTCCACAAAATCACAACCAAACTATTTTCAAGCACTTACTTTCTAATATGTCTTTAGTTAGGGCAAAATACTCTGCCATGTGAATTTTTATTAGGATTGGCAAACAAAAGGAGAAATTAATGAGGACAACCACAAGTAAATGGAAAAGTAAAGAAGTCTCATGCTTTTTGCAAGTCCAGAAAACATCCTATGCTAAAAGTTTAGAGCAATGGATATGGAGGCTCCAGAAAGTCTTCCATTCCTGGATCAAACTCACTCCTCCTCAGAAACAAGCAGGGCACCATGTGTACAGTTACAGTTCAGCTTAGGTGTTGCCTTGAACAGATGATATTACAGGAAGCTTGACTTCATCTAAGATATTTTTAAATCAGAATTAATTAAGAATAGTCACAAAGCAAACGTCCCTGAGATCTTATTCAAGATGGAAAATAGGACAGTGAGATTTTCTCTTTTACTCCTCAGCCCATGGGCTTGGTCTGTGATGAAGAAAGGGTGATAAAACCAGGATGTCAGCTGGAATAAAAAATATCAGGAGCCACACTCCATGCAGATGCTGGGCACATAGTTGGCTTTCGGCAGATTTAAGTGGGTTTGACTTAAAACAGGCAATTAGGAAGATACTTGGTGAGGACAGAGCTGTCAGATACTGAAGTTCACTGCCTGGACTGTGTCTGATCTCTCCATGTGGTATGAAAGAGTCTGAGTGCCTGCTGAGGCTTTTCCCCCAAATAAATCTCATAGTGCCTCACTGATGCCTGTAAGGGGGTCCTGTGCCACCAGCTTGACCATACAAAAGGGCCTGAACCTGTACTTGAAACAAGGGCACGGTCTGCTCAGTGACAATCACGGCTCAAAATATACACAGAAATAGGGCAAGACCTAGGAACATGACTAGGAAGAAGAGTGAAATGAAAATGTGAAAAGTAATATAGCCTGTACAAGACTCTTCCCTCACCAGGGGCAGATTTATATAGCTAACAGAGCGGCGTCTTAGCATTAAATGCCTGGAATGGATAATGTTTTCACACTGGCTCAGAAAAGGCATCTTTTCAAACCTATTGAAAAAACATACCACAATTCAGTCTGCATTTCCATTCACTTAGGCCTGTTCACCATTTTTCAATTTGAGCTTTAGGAATATTTTTGAATGGTAGAAGTGACAAAAATCAGAAAGAATCTTTCTTAATACTGGTATTTCTTCTTCAAAAGCAGCTCAGCTAAAACGTTCTTACTTCAGGTAATCCAGGCAAAAAATCTAGATAAAACCTCAGAGGATATTCAAGTTTAAAAAAGGAAATCATATATCAGGAAAATCAATTTCAAGAAGTCTCTCATAGATAAAGCTTCTTAAACAGGAAACTGCTAGCAAAAATGATTCATTTTATTTATCCCAAATGAAGGTTTCTCCTATTGAGAATCATTCCTATTTGAGCTACACAGAAGGTGGCTGCATGAGAGGGTAAAACTGGGAATTCCTGGTTCCTCTAAAGCACAAACACTAGTAAAAATTTATACCAAGTGCTGAGCAGACACTTCTTTTAAATTGTATTTATTCTGTCCCATGGAAGCTTTCGGTATTGAAATTGTTCCCACCACACTTCACATCAGGGCTCAGTGCTTTGACAAAGAGAAGAGATCATGACTGATTGCACAAAGGATGCTCAGCTGGAGTCTGGCAAACTGAGGGACAGACACTGCTCTGCCAGCTCAGAATGAAGAGTTAATCCCTGCTCTTCTACCATCTCTAATTGCTCTGCGGATCGAGGTGCCAGACTCTTCACTTCTTGGAGATGATGTTCCACTTTTAAATCAAACTTTGGGCAGAAGAGACAGGCAACCTCATCCTCTGGGCTGGTTAGGGTATCCATCTGCAAAGCAGTACTATGCGCTCCAGTGCCTGCTAAGTATTTCATGGCCAGTTAGACAGCAGAAAAGCTGTAGTTCATCAGTTTCCATAGGGTGAACTAATGCAGCTGGTCACAGTGATGTGCTGTGGTGAGGATGCTGACCCAAGGTTATCAATTCTGGTTTCATTTGCATGGGCGGAGGCAGGATCTGGGCAGCCACAGCAAGACCTATTACTGATATAGTTACAGTATGTTCCTAAAAAGGATCACGTTCTTCATGGTCGCTAGATACAGTGAAAGCTATGTCATTCACATTTAATTTTCTGACAAAAACTGTGCTATATATTAGAGCCAATACAGTTGCTGCTGCTTGTTTTCAGTGCAGCTAGGAACTCTCTAAAAATAGAAACCAGTCAAAGAACTCAAACAGCAGCCTGCGTCATTACTGTATATCTTCAAATCCTAGCAATATGAAATGATAAATAAAAAAGGACAGAAAACCTCCAGGCCGCAAAAACAGAGAAAAGGAATAAGTTTCTCAAGGGGGTTGGGGGGGAGGGGAGGAAATCCCTCTCGAATGTTGCAATTTTAAATGAAAAACAACATAACATGAAGATTACTGCTTTGTTAATTCCAAGACACAGAGAAATACCCCAGGTACATAAAGAAAAATAGTGTGGCTAACAAAGTCTTCCCAGTAAAGAACCATACAGAATTGTTTAAAGCCTTGTACCAGCTTGCATCTTGTGGACCGAAGATCTCCCACCCCAGAATCAGCATCAAACCCACAGTTTCTTTGAGGCTCTTGCCCATGTTTGGGAAGGCTGTTCAGTCATGCCTAAGGTGGTAATGATCCCATATATCACTCATATAGAAGTTTCAGTAAGGAATTATCCTATTGTCAGAATCACACTCTGTTTCCAGCATGCCTTTATCTGAATTTCCTGTTCTACTTCTTTGATCACAGTGTGTATTTGTTAATTTGAAGACCGTTTCCCTAGTCTCAGAGGACACCCATTTGCCAGAGCTGTTAAACTAAAGTCACCTTCAAGTTCAGTCTCTCCAGGGCACAATCCCAGGTCTGGAGCTATTTCTGTACCTCTTTTCCAAGTTTTCCAATTTTTGATTTCAGGATGTCCACCAGAACTGAACACGTTATTGCCAGCAAGGGCCTCACTAATGCTACCTCTCCTTACCTCCTAACCAGCAACACCTGGTCTGCAAACACTCAAGTGTCACACCTGCCCTCATGCTTTGACTGTGTCTTCACAGCCACCTCTGTAGTACTTGTTTCCACACACACAGTTGTCTGTTCTTTCCCTAAAGCTACCCTGTCTCTCCCTTGCACTTTCCCAAATGGCTGCCCAGCCCTCTAGGCAGGCACATGGTGAACTGGGCTGAGAAACCAATGAGGAGGGACAAAGACCATGGAAGGTAAGACACCTGCGTCTGGTAGCAATGTAGACTTCATTCAGCTATACAAAATCGTGTTTTCAGAACATTTCAGTGCCTCACCACAAACTCATGTCTCTCCTCTGAACAAGAGACAGAACCAAAAAACCAACAGGTAGTCAGTGGTATACAGACTGCCTAAATCTGGTGAGGAGGGCAGCATTCAGGCAATGGGACATGCTAGCTGGTGAGCAAAGCAGGCAGAGAGCTTCCTCCTGAAATAAGGTCTCCAGTGACCTACGATGGATAACACTGGTATAGCCCAATTCACTGGAGAGCTACTGAGCAGGCCTTTGGATGGGGCTGAAAAGAAGCATGGGCTACATGGACTATCCAAATCCTGATTCCCAGACTGGCCTTCTTGCTTCTCAATGGAAAAATAATGGATATTTTGTCTGCACATGTTCAGTAATACTTGCAGTCTCCAATGATGTGTGTGAATGTCTGCTCCCTCTTCCACCCTTGCTGTTTATCTCGCTTAGGCAGTCAGCGGGGTTGCTGCCCCAGGCAGCACAAACTGATTATTTTTCTCCCTTTTTATGCTAACCTAACTGCTTAAAATAATAAGCAGTTGTTAATTCAACAAATATTTATTTAACGATGAAGGGACAATCAGGGAGCTGTTTTCATTTGCAGTCATGACTTTGTCTCTGGATGCTATCCATGGTGCCACGAGCAGAATCCTTATTGCCTTCACCCCTGCATGGAAATGGGAAGCCTTCTGCACAGGGGAAACTCTCTCTTTATCCTGGAATATGAATGGTAAATTTAAATGTCATTAAAAGTACATCATGGAGCCTGAAGCTTTCTAAACAAATCTGGTTACATTGCATCCTGAAGAAGCTGCTGTCAATAGATAGTGTTTACTTATTCACCTTGTTTTAAAAAGCATTATGCATTTAACTCTTTAGAAAGGAATTTTAGGAAAGATAAAGACCCTGATCAGAGGTCTCAATTTACTATTCTTTATTTCCTTCTGCATTTTATATCCATGTTAAGAATTTGACTTTTTTTTTTTTTATGTTAAAGCTAAGGAGAGCAGATTTGTGTCTCTTCAAGCATTTTAAATACAAAATACAAGCAGTTGTGTTTGGTAAGGTTTATCAAATCCTGTAAACTAAAATTTCTTCTTGATTCCCACTGCTATTGCTCAAATGCTACACGATAACATGAAAGTCTTTTGTGGATAGAAATAGATCAATCAGATTTCCATTGTCCAGGCTGGAACAAATGCAAAAGCAGAATTAGGGGTAAAAATCCCTGGAAGACAGTGACATATTAAAAAGAATTCCTGGGTGAATTAGACAAAAGCAAAAATATCAAGACCTCTAATACAACTCTGTCCTCAAGAGCTTCAGTAATTCTAGAGAAAGTGGGAACCCAGCCTGGTCGATCATTGCTTCAGTTTTGTGCAAACAGCAGCACTGTCTGCCTGACTCACCTGTCATTCTCAACATTTTGTCTCTTGTAGCTTTAGCATCAAATGAAAAACAGGAAAAGATTTTTTACCTAAATTGCCTAAGAGCAAAGGTGTCACCAATTTTCAGTGTATTAACTGTCACCCAAGACACCAAGCTGCTTTTGAAAGTCATGGAGTGCAAGTCTGGCTTTTATGGTGGGATTTTCAGCCCTATAGCCTTTCTGATAACAGCTCAATGTCTCAGAAGAAAGCAGCTCTCTCAGTTTGCCACTGACCACTTCTAAGGCCTCTGTTAGGCTTATAAATGGAATTTATAAGTGAGATTTTCAAATGTTAGCCCAGATAACCAAATGGTAAGCTCACATTTCTCGTTGATAGCTCTATGTGTATGAGATAAAATTAAAGCAAAATTAAAACTCAGAAGACAACTATCCCCACATATAACATAACACTGAGAAACACAGCATGAATGTACCTCTCTACAACCATTGGCATGCATTCAAGGTACACATAAATATCTATTCTCATGATAACATATGTCTATAGGGCATGGTGACAAATTATAGCAGCCTTTTCCTTGATTTCTTATGATCTCTTACCTGGGGTTGTGTCTTCTGATATATATAACACCAGCCACAGAGAAACCTCAAAGAGCTTCTGAAAGTACTTCTTTAGCAACCCTATGTGATACTACCACTATCCTATTAAGGATACTATACTGAGGTATTAAAAATGTAAGGAAAATCAGAAGTGTTTCTTAAACATGCCTTCTCCAATATCAATAATCCAAACACGTCTGAGAAACCACATCACTGCAGGACTGAGGAATGCAAATACAAATATACTAAACAATATAGGGAACAATATAGGTAGAGAAAGAAAAGGGTGTTGACTAATACATCACTGAAAGCCCAATGTGCCAGTGGGAGGCACTGGATTAACTGTAGTTTATAAACATGAGCTTAAGGGCAGAGGCTGCCCCATTTTGTTCCCTGAACTAGAAAGGTATGTGTCTAGCTTCAAATGTCAAATCTTATATAAAGATTCTTTATTGAAGATATATTATGATCCCAATTATAAATTTTTGGCTCTCCTGGGTCCAATTTACAAAGATTTATGTGCAAGCCTAATTCTGGGAGATGAGAACATGACGTATTTTAGTATGCAAAGAAAATCTGACCAGAGTACTATGATCACACAACTTCAGGAGTACCAAAGACAAAAAACCGATGGAGCTTGGAGCCAGGAGATCTTACAGCAACGTCTCAAGAAAAGTCACATTTTACGGCTACCTCACACACTGCAGCAGACAGCTTGTTACTGAAATAGATCAAAACATTTCCAACAGAAATTGAGGGAATAAACATTTCTTGGTGGTTTTGGTTTGAGGTTTTTTTGTTTGTTTGGTTTGGGTTTTTTTTCCCCATAAAGGTAGAGTTTCTCCTTCTCTTGAAAAATTTCAACCTGTTAGAGAAAATGAAAAACCAAAGCATTTGGATTCTGAAAAGTTCCCAGATTTCAGCCAAAAAAATGACATGTGACTGGTATGGTGTTGGAATGCCACCTGCTCTCTCCATCTCTCTGGGTTAGGTTTCCTATGGGAAGCAGAGAGACAAGCTTCAGGAGGCTCAGCAGCATGACTTAAGAGGAAGGGGGAGTCAGAAAGCCTCGGAAGAGAACAGGTGCACAAGGTGTTGAACTAGAGCTCCCACATTGTGCTTCAGCAGCATTTCTAACCAGACCAGAAGGAAGAAGTGAGGGTGGTTTTGCTTTTTTTGGACAGGAAGAAATAAATAGCCCCAAAATTGTCAGTTTCTAGTTTTATTGGCTGAAAAGTAAAAAATCTTCCATAGGGAAGCCTTCCACCCCCTCTCTGATCCCCCAACACATTTGCTTGATCAGGTTTTCTGGGTACTGGTGTGTTGGTTCAGTGTTTCTTTTTAGGGAAAAAGAGGAGACTGTAGTCTGTCATATCTGAGGGAAATGGGTTACAGACAAGACAGATGACAAGGGTGGTTGGGTTTGGTGTTGGCAGAGTGTCAAGGGTTGCTGAAAGGCGGTGGGAACCATCTGCCTAGAGAAGAAGGTTGCTGAGATGGAGGTAAAGGGGTTAGCACAAGGAGAACAAGTGTGTACTGCATTTTTAGAAATTCTTTTGCTCTAAGTTTGAGAGTAGGGTAAGCATGGACCTATTTGCAACCCACACTAAGAGAAGTTATTAATGATGCTCAATATGAGCTTATTCTCATTGAACAAAAAGTGGGTAAAAACACACTCAGGAAGCTAACATCTGCCTTACCTCATAAGACTATGGCAATATTGAATCAATCCACAAATAAGTGAATTTCAGCTACAAAAATGCTTAAAGTGGATTACTAATGATACTTCTAGGTATATGTGACAGAGGGTCTAATTGAAGGAATCTGAATGGCAACTGAAGATTCCTTGGCAGGTTTAAGTTATCCTTTCCCTACATGCATCATTCATCCCTGTATAAGCAGCTTCAGAGAGAAAAGGATCAGTTGTGTCCACATCTATAAACCTAAATGAAAGGCTAGTAAAAAATAGTTCTCTGCAAGTTTTCTGGCCTTACAGAGTAGAGGCTATGATTACGAAATAAGGCATACATTCTTAGTTCATACCAGACTAGGTAAGTGCTAAGCAAGGCTCTCCAGTCAGGTATCACTCAGAGAATACCAACTATAACATAAGCTTGGTGAAAGCAGAGCTATAGACCATGAGGGAACAAGAGCAGGGTGAAGAGAAAACCAAAATCACAGAAAAAATTGAGAAGGAAAGTGGTATTTTCTATGACTGTCCAAAATAGTAAACTGAATACTAGTGTTCCAAAATGAAACTCAGAAATTAGTGTCAGGCAAAACAATAAAGCATCACGGAGCTGCAAGACACTCAGCACTATCAAAAAATGACAGCTCTCGGTCAGAAGCTTAGTAGCGTTATGAGATGAGCACAGGTAAACCAGAGCTCTTAGGTGGGTTTGGGAGAACATTTTCTACCTTGTGAAAAATAAAAGGAACACCTCAAAATGTCAAGTTTTATAAGAAGTTGAAGCAAAATACTTCACTTCTTACAGCAGGAATAATTAAAAGTCACCAGGAAAGATAGAAAACAAATAAAAAGGGACTTATCAGCTACCTTTCCTCTACATCTTGGCAGAGTTGGTTCAAACCGTCAGGCTTTGCTTTGGCCAGCTCAAGGATTTTCTCAGTCACAAGAACTCTGTGAATCCTCCCTAATTCCAAGGAAGCTTTTGTCCCAGTCCTTCATGAGGTTCATCTTATGCCTGTGCTCTTCTCAGACTCTGTGCTGTAATGCTCATGCTGTCTGTCTCCTATCACCCTTGAAATGTTCCTTCTTGACCAAGTCCCACTGTCTCCTACAGGTGCAAAGCTACATCCTCCCTCCACAGCTGCCCCTCAAGAAATGACTCAGAGGAATATAACATACAGACCAAAACGAGTCCAGTCAGACACTGCCTCTTGCATGCTTAGCAATACAGCTTCCTGTAAATTATCAGTTTTGGGACTCCTCTCCTTGCATACCCAAACTTCCTGGCAGAAATATGTGTTCATTAGCCATGAAGTACTTACAAGCACATCTACTTTTCAGGAACTTCACAAGGTCTCAAAGACTAGATGTGTTCTGGAAGTGTGTTGCTCAACTTCATGGATAAAAAAAACACTGATAAAGAGAGGCCTTTGGGAAAATGTTTTGAATGGAAATGTAGGCATGGAAATACAATTTGCTTATTTTTGCTCCTCAGGATAAATGGATGGGGAGTATACGAAAGGTTGAGGTTCAACACTGAGTCTGTCTGGTTCACAACCAAGTTCCTCACGCTTCAGAGGTCTCTGACACAGGCAAGATACAGACCTGCACAGCTGTTCCTGCAAGCCCAAACTCCACTACTGGTAGTGGAGTCTCAGTCCCTCCTCCTCTTTCTGCCTCTCTAGAGAAAATACCATTATAAACAATACACCTCTATGGTAAATTGTATCTGTGAATGCTTTGTTTCACAAAAATGTTCAAAATTAACTACATCTGTGAATTCAAAATCAGCATAACATTCAAGAATATGCTGAAATCCTATTGAGGTCAAATTACTTCATACAGCCTACTGTTGCATTATCTTAAGTATTTGCATTAGGTGAAGTTAGACTAAGGGTCTATACAAGCTCACATACATAGCAGTTCATTTCTCCTATTTCTGAAATCCATAAAACTCCTCCCATTCAGAATTCAGGATTCATTCTTTTAAGCAAATCTGGCTGTATTGCTTTCAGCTCAAGAGAAGGACCAAGTAAGAAAAATACAGGTGGCAGATGCACAACATCTCTTCTTCACAGTAGTAATTTTCATATGGTATGAGTTCAAATGTATGGTTTTATTTTCATATACACTAACTAAACTGAATAACAAACATCTGGGTTATCTTAGTGTTAAAAGAGTAAACCTAGTTCTGCTTTTATCAGAATATGAAAATACTGAAGGGGGAAAATAACGGGAAATCTTAACAAATCTCACAAAAGCAAGTAAATCTAAGATAAAATCAATGAAAAATTATCTTTGCTCTGCTGAGTGCTCACAGTGATTCCAGGACACCTGCTGGATAAAGCCATGCTAGATGGAAGGCCTATGTGGAAAACAGAAGCTAATTGCTGACATGAAAGCAAAACCAAGAATTCATTATGGGGATGAATCCAAGTACATGGCCAGCCCTCCTGCAGCCAGCCTGAGTGGAAAGTGAAAGTATCCATGTCTGACGGCCCAAAAATATTTTGGCATGCTATAACACAATGGTCAGCACCAGCAAAGCCACTGAAGAGCAAGAGATGCCGCAGAGTTCCAGCCCTGTTTCAGGCTCCTGCTTGCCCACATGGCCACCCTCTCTCCTTATTTGGGCTCTTTATTGCTCAACACAAGAGGCTCTCACTTGAGTCCCAGGAGACACTAGGGCATATCTGTGAGTGACGTGAATGCTCCAGATATGGGAATATGTTCAGGTAAATCATTTGATCAGTACTTGCAGAAATGAACATTTCCTCTTGCATAAAGGGAATTAATAAAAAAGGAAAAATGAAATTTGTTGAGTAATTTGTTCTCAGTGATTAAGATAACTCTAATCAATTCCATTATTTAGTCTTCCCATGTCCTACCAATCTGAACCTCTTTCTCCTGCTTCCCAAGAATCCTGTGCAAAAAGCAGACGATTGATTAATTTTTTAGCATGAGACAGCCTGACCTTGTACAACATTAAGAAGAGTGTTTCCATAGTTTCCATGTAGTTTGTCATGGATGAGTTCACCTATGTGCCAAACAAACTCTTCATGTTACCAGACTTGCACGGAAAATAAAATCTGAATTTCTTCTGCTTAATGAAAATATAACATTCAAAGTGAAACCTTAAAAAATAAAAAAAATTATAGTCTGTAGAAGGCCAAAACCCACTGTATTTTTAGGGCTGTCTCTGTGAACTTGCAGGACTTTCTATCAAAGGAACAGACACTGCTCATCTTTAGCATTTCTGAGGATGTGAACAAAGCAGAAGCACCTAAAGGCAAAGCCCAGATCCAACACAATCAACAGGATTTGAACCACTGATTTCTAAGGATCATAAGGCTTCATAGCAACTTGTTAGAATTTAATTTCAGACCTTTAATTAAACTTAGTACCAGACGTGCCAATGCTCAGGACAGACATTAAAGGTCATCACTCGCCTAAGGATTTACAATCTTGTTTGCAATTCTCCTTTCTGCTGCAGCAAAGACAAAAGCTCTCCTGATAGCACTAGGTGAGCACACACAGACAGCTCGGCAAAGTGCAGCATCCCATCCCACCGAGACACATCTGATGGCTGGAGCAAACTAATGGAGGAATGGAGCAAAAGAAAAAGTAACAGCAACACGGGTTTGCTCAAATGTCAGAAGCATGTTGTGCTTGCTGTGGTTATGTTTGCTTTGGTAATAGGGAAGACTGCTCTGATAAACTGTGGTACACTGCACTTGCCAGCAGCAACTGGCAGCAATCCAGAGGTATAACAGGGGTTTAGAGAGTGGCTTTGGAATGAGGCATTTTTTATCCCAGATAAGCGTAAATGAGCTAGGCTGGCAAAAGGGATAAAATGTTAACTCAGAAAATTTTCACTCTTTTCGCTTCCAGAAAGGATTAATAGTTTCCTAAAAAGTTGTTTGGTTGGTTAGTTGTTTTGTTGGTGGTTTTTATTTTTGTCTTTTTTTTTTTCCTAAATCAGCCAAAGGATTTATCTGTGAAAAAACAAACAAGAAAAATGTTTTGATTTAAAACAAAACCACTCTCTCTGGATACCAAAGTCCACACCTGAAGTGGGATGTTATGATTTTCTCCCTTAAATTTTCTGAAGGAGAATAATTCGTGATGAAATACAGCTAAACACCAACATGAGCAGAAAAAAGTGCATTTTCACATACCCAGATATGTTCTTTCCACATTTCTGTGTGTAAAACACATGAATTATCTTGCTTGAGCAACCTCTCAGAAAACACCCAGGAGCACTGAGCACATGTGGACTCCAAGCTTTGGAAGTTTCAAACAGAAGACTGAATCCCTTTTATAAAGATAACAGGAGAACAGATTGCATCACCCTTTCTTAGTGTACTGGTAGCTATTTACAGGATAAAAGTATACTGCAGCCTTCAAACTCACCTCCAAGCTAGATGAAAATGCCACTGAAATTAGTAGAGCTGAATAGAAAAGGAAGTATTTCTACATTGAGACAGTTCCTTGGGTAATATAAAACCTCTTCATTCCATTGATTTCAGAAGGGCAACATCAATTTAATCAGACAAGGACTGGTACAGCGAATAATACTGCAGGACCCCGAGGTAGGTACTTAGTTGGAATTGCCCAGTCAGGAAGTCAACACCGCTTGGAAAAGTCATAAACAAGAAATTGCTATTCCTATGATTGAGAAAGGATAGGTGTGACTTCTTTCTTCTCCCAATCCTGTTCATCTCTAGGGACAAAGACTATCTATTTTTCCGCTGTCTTTGAAAAATCAGTGCTTCATGTACTCATTCATTGTCAAAAACCACTGCAATGTAGATGTTTATTGGCACTCTTGGAGAAAAATGAACAAACCCCCAAAACAAATAAAACACACAAAACAAACAACTACACAGAAAAACAAACTGAAAAAACCCTAGCATAAAATAGCTACCTGTAAAAAGTAGTATTAATGTGAAGAAAATTTTTCCACCTGCAAGCTAATAAACTTTATCACCAATTTTGATGTAATACAGTTACATTGGCGAAATATATCTGCAGTGTGAGCATGTGCATATGAACGCCTCTCTAACTTTACTGTGGTTTTAGGTACTGCATACCACAGTGGGGAAATGATTGATGTCAGCGATGGTAACTCAATTCTACATCAGCATAGAGTAGTCAATCTTCTGGCACTATAAATAAAAGCCTGAATAATGTTCTATTGATGTTCTGTAGAGCCTCTCCTTTCTGATGTTATATATTATTGATGCAGCTTCTTCCAAAATTGTAAAGATTTTTATTGTTTACAAAGTGAATTATGCTTTCATATCTTTTTCCCTTACTTTTTTTCCCCAACTGCTTAGCAACAAGTCTCCACAAAGGAAAAAAACAGAGCACACATTCTTGTATGTCATACATCAGCAGCATCTCTGGTATAACAGTGACCTCAGATAGCTTAACACCCAGAATGCATTTGGTCCATTATGTTAATCCTGATGTTCTGTACAGAGTCTATATACATTAGTCTATAGATATTGCCTTTGTAAGTGTTCTAGTCCTGGTTCTAGTCTAGTTCTATAGCTTTATAAACACTCTTCTTCGTGATCAATATTTTTTAAACTGCTATTCATTTTCAGTTCTTCCTTTTCAAGAGAAAATCAGCCCAATTCCAGAACTTGAGGTGGGTCAGACTTGTGCTAGATTGAAAAAAACCTGCAGTTACCGATCCAACAAGTCAATACATGCCACGCTGGAAACAGACTTCTTTAGCTGTAACCAATATATAGTACCTACAAGATTAATGTTACTGTTGTTGTTATTTTAGGCTCGTATAGCCCACCATGCAAGAAAAAAATTATTTGCGCCTTGACAGCTACATCTTCTGTCTTTGACTTAAAGCAAAATCCTAAACTGACTATTGTTATATGCTAGATGGAAGACCAATTTTTATAAACTCTTCTATGTAGGTATTCCATGCTCTCAAAAGTACCTGGGTAGGGAAAGACAGATTTGGTGATGATGATGTACAAGTAGTAAGGGGAACAATCAAGAGAAAATACCCCAATAACATGAAAATAAATTACATCTTCTCAAAACTACACAATGGGTCAAACAGGAACATCTAGAAGGTGCCAACCCTACGTTGCCAGGAGAAAAGCACTGCATTGCCTAATATTATTTTCTATCTTTAATTTTTATGAACATGAAGTTGCTATATTCAATGAAATGCATTTGTAAATGGGAAGGTTAAACAGGTTTACAGACTTATATTGGTTTTGGAGTGCACTGAGTCAGATTCCTTCCAATAGAGGCAAGTACAGATCAATCATTCTTTAATCTAATTCAGGAGGTACACAACAAATACATAGTGTGTACTCACAGGCCAAGACACCTGTGCATTGGTTTAATGAATTTGCCAGAGGTTGCAAGTTACAACAGTAGGCTGCTATATTTTATTTTGGTGGATAGCTTCTGCTATTCAGGTGAAAAAGACCCTAAGGTTTTATGCTGAAACCCACTGCCCCGACTTCTTGGTGTTTGTATGCAACGCTGCTTTGGCACACCCTGACATCTTCATTAAAATCCTGTTATGGGGAAATGAAGACATGTCATTGAAAACCTATAACCATCTTCAAAGTGAGAGAAGTCCTAGAAGGTTGTAAGGTGCAATATTTCTAGTTTATAAAGTCCTTTTATTTAGAATTGGGGTGACAGTTATCCCATCTCTGCTAAATTAGCATGGTGGTGCCCTTCCAGTGTCTAACAGGCAGCATTTAAATGACTTTTAAGAGTGAGTTCATTTTCCAAATGAGCAATTACTGGCTCCCTTTGTCCATTTCCAAGTGCATTGGAATTTGTTCATGCAAAATAGAACTTGCAAAGAAAAGGGGAATGCTCAAATACGCTACTGGAATTGGGCATACTGACAAGGAGTCTGAATATCATGTGTACAGGATGGATACTGAGGACTTAGAATGGTAAAGTTCTTTAAACCAAAGGGAGATATTCACATTCCTCGAAACTTATTCTAAAAAGGAGAACTCATATTTCCTTATCTTGAAATCTGAGCCAGTCTCCTCTGAGCTTATTCAATGCACTTAGTGCTTTCAGAGAGCAATACATGCATTTTATCAATTGTAAGAGGTTCTGGTAAACACGAAAGATACAGTAAGACTCCAGGACATAATAAATTGCCAATAATTAGCCCTACTAGCATTGCTTCAGTGCAGGGACTGAGATTTTCCTCTCCTCCCTTTATGACAAGTATTATTAGTCATATTCTCAGGGTAATGCATGCTTCAGTTTTTCTAACTGAAACAGCTGTCAAGAAGTAACTGTGCTATTCTATACAGTTCAACTCCAGGACACTTGACAAAAAGTTGGTCAGAAGAGAAGCTCTGGAATATCTTAAATTTGGTCACAAGTTCTGCATAAGGATTGGTTCCATCCCTTCAGAATTGGCACAGAAAACATTGTTTCTGGAATTCATCACCTGAACTCCCCTTGCTTATTCACAGAGCATCACTGATTGCCACACTGAGAAAGATTAGCCAAGAATTCATCTGTCTCTGCTCAAGGTTCACCCATTCAAAAGCAGGGAGAGCAAAGAAAAGAGGTGGCAGATAGAAACTGTGCTCTATATTCCTACAACTAAAGGCCATGCAGACCTGGAAACAGATGTGTTTAGTCCAGAAGACTCTTCAGCATATTAGCTGTGTTCTCTGCATTAGAAAAGAATCATGACAAGAACTGTGAAAGACCTTTGTTTGTGTTGAGAGAACCAAACACTGATGAAGACTCTTGTACTCCAGTTTGAATCACAGTTCAGCTGTGTATGTGGCTGCACAACCTCACACAAATTACGTGGATCTGACAGAGATCTCATCTTCTCCATCTATAAATGGAGATAATTACTCCAATTCTATTCTTTGCAGGACTTAGCAAGACTGAAGTCCACTGAAGACTATGAGGTGCTAGCAGTCAAATGAGGACCACAGAAGCCTTTAGACAGATGGTCCTCTTAACACCTCACACAGAAAGCAAAAGGATTTACAAGTGTACTCAGTGCAGTTCACCACTGTCCATTATGACCATTCTTGTATCTGGAAAGGTGCCTACATATTTATGGAAAGGTATACAGCTCTCAAAAAAACTTTCCAGAAGCCCACCAGAGCAAGTCTGGTTGCAAATAGTTCTGTCCAACAGCAAAAGCATTTCTAAACTAAGACATCCCTGGCCACCTCATGTACAAGCTAAAAAAGCATCTTAAGCAAACAGTTTGTATTCTCTGTGAAGTGTATCCACAATTGCAGGTGCAGGTGAAGGCCAGAAGGACTTATTCCAAAGAGCTTGCTTCAGTGCTCTAACAGTCTTTCAGACCAAAAGCTGAAAGAACCACCACCCCAGGAACATACTACACAGCAGCATTTAAGCAGCAATGTGAAAGTGAGTATTTTCAAAGCAATCATGGCTTAGGAAAGTATACCTGAAGGGTATGGGCAAGGGAATACAGGAAGATTAATTATTCCCCAAGGGAATGTTGCATTCCACACATATCGCTTTTGCACAGAGCTGGTTATTTTCAATACTGTGCAAGGAGACTGGCAAAGAGTATTTCAGTAGTTGTTATTAGTGCTGATTTACAAGAAATTTAAAGTATTTTTTTAAGTATTGGAGGTTGGAAGAAGACACTAAAGTGCAGCAATCTGCTTGCAAAGACAGACTTGAAAAAAAACATGTTGGGTTTCTAGCCGCAGCTCCCCCTTGAATTGATTCACCTGAATTCACTTGGGGTTTGCTGCCTCCAGTAATTCTGCCCTGCTTTTGCTCTATTCTCTATGTAAATGCAATGAGTCTGTGTTGATTCCTTACAGACTGATCAGTCATTACATATGCAGTACTTTAGGGTCATGCCTAGTCCTTTCTTCTTTAACCTTCTTTAATATTTCTTCAGCACAATAAAGAAATCTTGACTTATTACAGATTAAGACTTCTTATTCTGAAAGTTGAAAAGACACTTGGCAGAAGAAAAAGCACAAGTTAAAAACATACCCTTCAAATATTTCAAGTACCAAAGAATCGCTCACACTGAGCTGCAGAGTCCTTCAGGACATGGCAGGCTCCCCACACACAATACCACACAAGTTCAACAGAGAGAGGGGAGGTTTGCATCGAACAGAAGGCTCAGAGGCAACTCTACAGACATACTGAGAGAGCAGAATACTGAGTGCCAATGGCAAGATCTCCTCGTCCTTTGAGACATTGGACCACAAGGCAGCTCTGGGCTGGAAGCAGTACAAAGACTGTAGCAAGTGGTTACAAAGCAATAACAAATGACTTGTTTCAGGTGGGCTTCCAACTGTGCAGGACTTCCACTAACTCAGATGCATGATCTTGGAGCAGAGAATAAAGACCTGCAAGTTGTGAAGGTGAGGTATTAACTTGGTTGCAGCTGGGTGTTTCTACAGGCTCTTAGTTACCCACAGTGGGTCATCTGAAGTCTGTTTGAGATAGCATCTAGAGTCTTGCAGAAGGACTTTTATGATCATAGTTTTACCACTTCCTTTGGTCCATGACATCCTCAGGAACATGCTGACCACAGGGATGTAATACCTAGAGCGCTAACTCAGTGAGATATACTACCTATTTCAACAAAGCGTATCAGCATAACCATAGTTTTTCATGCAAGCCTTACACCACTAGAGGGATCAAGCCTGACTCTGCTTGGGAATGGAAAACTGAGAACATGAATCATAGAATGGTTTGAGTTGGAAGGGACCTTAAAATTCATCTAGTTCCAACCCCCCTGCCGTGGGCAGGGGCACTTCCCACTAGATGAGGTTGCCTAAAGCCCCATCCAACCTGACATTGAACACTTCCAGGGATGGAGCTTCTCTGGGCAACTTGTTTTAGTGTCTCACCACTCTCATAGTGAAGAATTTCTTCCTAATATCTAATCTAAATCTACCCTTTTCACTTTAAAGCCATTTTCCACTGTCCCATCACTAAATGCCCTTATAAAAAGGCCCTCTCAAGATTTCTTGTAGGTCCCCTTCAGGTATTGGAAGACTGCTATAAGGTCTTCCCTGAGCATGAAGCAACAGAAAAGGTATTGTTAACCTGAAAAGCTGACTCAGATTTTCAGGGACTGGAGAGAGGATGGACAAACCTAGGAGAGATATTAAAATATACACTGTCCCAGCAGTACTTTGGATATTTTGTATTTTGTCATAATATGAGTGAAGGAGGAAGAAAATCTGTAGCCACTGTCCTGATTCCTTGTTGCTGACTGTGCACTACTGTAAGTAATACAGCTGGGTGAGTCATTCAGAAGAAATTGGTAATTTGACATTGTTGACCCACTTCCATTTCACAAATGACTTCCACCATGATTTTTTTTATATATTTATTTTTACAGTTACACCCTGAAACAGTCTTTCTCAACTTCTGTCAGGGTGAAGGCTGCTCATGAATTATTTATTGTTCGGTACATACACTGTACTGATTTGTCACCAAATGTAGAAGGTGATGTAGAGGTTCGTGGGTCAAACACAAAATGAAAAGCAAGTCATATTGCTTTTGCTAACTTTTACCTAAATATGTTCACATGAGACTCTCAGATACTTTACTGCTTTCATTGAAAATGTTACTAACAAAAGGTTTGGGTTATCAGTAAATGTAGAAAATTAATTATAGGGGTTGTAGAAACAACAAAGCAGGCTTTAACACATTTGCTGACATATGCCTTTCTGTGGATTTCCTTTCTGTATGTGATTGATGGTCCTTCTCAATCACCACTTTTTGCACATTCTTGGAAATAAAAATATATGCCAACAGTTCTACATTTGGTTTTGAAATATTTGTATCCAAAATAAATGAATAATTTGCTAACAATAATGAAAAAAATATGCATCTCAAAAGCCTTTCTTTTGTGTAACCTATAAAGGGTACAGCCATCAATTTCAACACTTATTTGGTACATTACTTCTTTGCCATGTTGCTATCATAATCATAAAGTGTGATTGATGTACCTTCATCTACTATGTCTTTTAGACAGGTTTATTGGCTAAACTACAAATGCTCAAACTCAAAGGCTATGTTCCTTTTACAGAGGAATATTTTATCAGCACATGTTTCAAAATGAAATATCTATTGCAAATCTGTTTCTAAATCTGAGTATGGCTTTAGAGTCAGCCTTCAGGCAAAACTTCTACAGCAGTGTATATGTTAAGTGTTTCATTCTTATCCCTTCTAATAATCTATCATCTAAGCACTTATTTATTTATTACACTTCTGCCAAAGTCAGGACTAATTTTTCACAAACCTTTATTTATTTTACAGCTGGCAAGACAATAGATCATGTACCCAGATTTTATTGCATATGTAAATATAACTGTGTGAGATAATTTGCAAGTTAAAAGCAAAACTGCAAATAATTATGATGACAAAATAATATTGGAAAAGGAATTTATCAAAGCCAGTTTATTGCTCAAATTATCAGCAAGCAATTTGAATTTGGACTAAAGCAACAGTGATCTAACTATTTATGCTGTGATTTTATTGCCATTCATGTGAATGGGAAAGTTTCCACAAAGAACAGCTGGGAGCAGAACTAAACCTAACCTGATGTTCTAAAAACATGGGTCTCACCATGTACAGATTACCACCTGAAAACTGCAATTACACAAAGTTCGGGTTTAACTGTTGGTGTGTGTGTGTGTCCCGCCCCAAAAAGCACAGGGGTTGATTTTAATTAACCAGAGGGAAACCTGAAATTATCCTTTCTCTTCTAGCAGAGGTAAAAAAAAAAATGTCCCAAAGTCTTTGGGTTGAATGTTGATAAATTCAAAGCTGACATATAGCAAATCAACACTATACAAGTTACAAATGATCTTATTTTTCACTTTCAGAAAAGCTGGTGTGAAATTTAGTGTGAAATTAGCCCATGAAGTACAACTTCAGTTTAGAGCAACCACCAGTGATGATCTGCAAGTGAGAAGATCAACTGCCTTTGATCCAGTTCAGTTGGGAGATGAGCTGGAGCAGCAGAACCCACAGTGCCAGACAGAAGAGGATGTCATGATGTGGGCAGGAAGATTTCAGCAAGTCTCACATGGAGGATAAAATGAGGAATTTTCCATGGGACAGGAACAGAGAGGAAAAGATAAAGCGGCACTGTGTGGACTGACAGGAGGAGCAGCACTTCTGAAATGCAAGGGGAAGTGGAGAAGAGTAGTACGTCACCTGTGATGACATGACACTGGGATCGAAGATGCACAATCCCAAATTCCCTATTAAACCACTGGCAAAATCCCTGGAAAAAATGAGACAGTCTAGGTGTTAAAACTTCAGTGTTTTAACAGCAGCCCTATCCCTAAACAGGGGTCAGCTGTGCCACAGAAAAAGCTGATATTGCTGCAGGGATTGCAGGAATAGTTTCCTATTTCGCTTTTGCTGGGAATCAGAACACCAATGCCTATTAGTTTATGCCAAAGAAAACCAAACTAGTCTGCTGATCAAAGCTTTAGAGGCTTGAGCTCAATTTAAATCTTGCCTTCATATTTTTAGTGACGAATGAGTGCTACCAAAAGAATCAGAAGAGGCCGGTGAAGAATTAACCACTGATTATTAAGTTAAAGAGAATACTCAATACATTTCAGTCTCTAAAGTTAATGATGAGCTTGTGGGCAAAGGCGCATCTTTTGTTAAAAACACTGCACCAAAGTGAAGCCTGATCTATTATTCAGTCAATGCTTTTTTGAAGCAAATGGTCATTTGACATCAAAGCCTTTTTCTTTTTTGTTTTCTTTTTAATGCCACATCTACCGAGGAGGCAGGAACACTAAATATCTTTGGACAGCATTGCTTCAGCTGCAGTGAGTAAGCAGGTAAAAGAAAGGGACAGTCTGTTCATAAAGGTATAGAAAACACAGTAGTGGAGTATTTTGCACTTTCTGTGGGTGCAGACAGATGAAAAGGCTTTGTTTACATTTATTTTTTGGATGAGACCACAAGTAGTTATTTATGCTTCTGGCCACACTGGAAGTCCATATCTGCTGACAATAGAGGCCTCACAGGTATATCAGCCTGCACCTTAATGCAAGGAGAAGAGAAAAGCTGCAGGAACTAAATGGAACCAGAGACCCTGATAGTGCAGAGACAGAGCAAGGAGAACTAACAAAACAGATCAATAAAGTTTGTAGGTGTCTGTAAGACAAAGGCTGCTGCAAAATAAGTCTCTGTTGGAAAGGAGAGGCATACGGCACATGGTTATGCATTAAAAGAAATAGTCTGGCAATAGTGTTAACTGAAAGTCTGTCTTCTGAAATGAAAGAGCAATGAGATCTCAGGACCCTGCCCATGATGGTGAAGATGCTGGAGCGAGATCTAAAGCAAAGAAGCAAGAAGTGGGGGAAGAGCTCCCTGCCTGTGAAAGGGAGAGGTGGCATCAGTAAGAGACACATGTAAACAAAGGCAGGAAAGCAGGAGACAAAACATAAGGCAGCTTTGCAGAAAGAGCTGTCAATCAGAGATGATGGACTGGCAGGGAATTTCAAGCTCTTCTTTTAGAGAGACCAAGAAGAGCAGTTTACACCAGTCCCTGTCCTAGAATAGCCCAGGCAGCAGCATGAAACTCAGTCATGAATCAGGAAAATGCCTCCTCTTTACAATCCAGATTTGCCACCAGCAGAGAACAAAGCCAGATTAGGAACAGAAGCCCCATCTGTATGAAACATACTGGAATACTGAAGAGTGGGACATTGGGCTAAATAATATTAGTTAAATGACAGATACAGAAATACCTGTCAGAAAAAGAGGCTTAATACATCCTATTATGCACCTTGTCTATTCATGCTGTATTTAGCTCACTCCCCCTTTCCTCACCCACAGAGCATCAGACCAGTAATAGCAAAAGAGCAGTCTGTCTGCTCCTGGTCTGGGAGAGTTTCTGATCATAGAATGCCTGAGGCTGGAAGGAACCTCTGGAGATGATCTAGTCAAAATCCCTGACCAAAGCATAGTGAAGAAGAGTGTATTTCTCAGGTCTGTGTCCAGCTGGGTTTTGAATAGCTCTAAGGATGGAGACTTCACAACCCTTATCGGTAACCTGTTTCACCCTTTGACCACATTCACAGTAAAGAAATTCACAGTAAAGAAGTTCTCATATGTTTAAACAGCATTTCCTACCCATTTGTGCCCACAATGCAAGATCTAAAAATATATCCACATAAGGATGGCCATCTTAGGTCCCACTACATTGACACTCTTCTTTAGGATTGTGGAAGAAACAGTTGGACAAATGCACATCTATGTTCTCTTATTAGGAAAGGCTTAATGCTCAGCTAAGAGAGCAGAGGAATGTCCACCACTGTTAGAGAAGAATCACCACACTGATGATTTTGCAAATAACATGAGATGAGAAGAGACCTCTGTCAATCTCTCTTGAGGAAGACCAGCTGTCTACAGGCATCCCTGAGCAGCTGTCTCTCATATTCTGTCATGAAGGGCTGTAACCATTGTGCTTTATAGAAAACACATTCCATCCCAGAGCCTAGCTCATGGGGGAGACTACGGAGATAACACCACTGTACTACATACTCCTTACTTAATTCTGGCAGTATTTCCAGGTTCTTTTGACTGTCCAGGGAAAAGGAGAGGAGGATGCAGGGGACAGTGGACAAAAAAAAATAAAGGCTTAGAAAAAAGTCAGTCTCCTTGGGCACTTACTGTGCCACTTTGGTCAGATTTTGCTTTTCGCTGTAGCTATGCTGTATTGAGAAACACCACTGAAGCCTCAGACTCTGGCCATAGTATGTCTGACTTTTTGCAAGAAACCTATTTGTTCAGAGAAACCATGGATATACACAGAGCAAGCAAGCTGCAGGAACCACTCCTTCAAGGGGAACCAGACTTTGAGAACAACCATCTCCATCACCCTCCATGAAGGAGGAGCATCCTCAATACAATTACATATTGTCTTACTCTTTTGCTCTGCAGTGAAGTTAACTGCATCACATTTAAAGTCACCTGTTAAGGACTGTAAATTTGTGTCACTGGATGCACTTATGCTGTGCTCTATTTAGCAGGACTTTACTAACTTAAAACATGCGTGTAAACTGAAATGTATCGTTTCTGCATTTCAAATGATTATTTAGTACAACTTATTTGGGCAAAATAGGAACAAAACATTGAAGACATACTGAAGTAATTTCTGCCACAGTTTTACATAATTCTGTCTCTTCTACTGCAGCTTTGGGTTGCTTGGTATGCATATTCAGGCGTATTAAACGTGCTTTTGATTTCTAAAGCTAAATAAGTAGTTTTCTTCATGGGATAGGAAATACTTCAAAACACCATAGAACCTTTTCCCCCAGTATTGCCTTACTGCACAAGTCATCTTTCTTTGTTTCCATATCCTTTATGGTATGGATTCCTGCAGGCAAATGCCTAGCCAAATTTATGCATTTATTTATTTATTTTGGAGAGCAGTAACAGTTGCAGAAAGCTGGAATTTTAAAGCTTGTTGCATCAGGTCCTACCAGAAGCATCTTTCCCTCATTTTTATGTAAGCCTGCCCCATTCTGCTTGTGTGTGTGGGACAAGGACACATGGAAGAGAAGGAAAAATTTGCAGTACTCTGCTAAAGCAATAGTACTAAGGACAACACATCCAAAAAATTGTAACATTTCCCCACATGCTGTGAAAACCTCTTACCAGTCTGTTCCAACTTGTTACAGATACGTAAGCAAGCTGATAAACACCTCTTGCTGATTTTATTTCCTTAATTTTAACAATGCTTTGATATAGCATTGACAAGGTTGTGCCTAGTAATTATTCAGAAGCTGCCTCATGGGCAGGTTTTGTATCTTAGTGTTGCTGTACATTTTTCAATTGTCAACAGCTGAGAAAGGGACAATATTAAAATACCTCAAGATACCTCACCTGAAGTATCTTTTCTTATCATGCATGTGATATAAAAAGAACTGGAGGGTTAAGGGGGAGAAGAAAGATTTCACTGAATATTTATACCTTTCAAATTTTCAGATTATTGAAGAACAGGAGTGAAGGAATGAAATGGCATTCTCATTGTGCCGGTTCCTTTTATCATCTGGATCTTCAAATCAGCTAGTGAGATGCATAGGTACATCTCCCTTAATAAATGGTTCCCTATTGTGTTTTACCACATTACGTAGTGTCTGCTGTAGAAGACTGGCACTTTGCATGTATCACAACATTACTGGGGGCAAGATTCCAGACACAATTTAGTGCATTCCTGGAACAGAGAAGCATAAGAGAAGAGTCTTGAGCAACATGGTCTAGGGTGAGGCATCCCTGACCATGGCAGGGGAATGGAACTAGATGATCTTAAGATCCTTTCCAACCCTAACCTATGATTCAAGGACTGGAAGCTGAAGTTGTTAGACTATATTCAGTCAAAGAGAAATGAGCAAAATGTGAGGTAACTGTGGACCAAAGTAAAGCATGCCAGGTGCTGCCCTCTTTCATTTGAGGTCTTTCAATACATATTGGGTATCTTTTACAAAAGACACATTTTTCTTTAGAGATTTAGCAGAAAAAGATGGAATATTTGACAAAGAACCCACATTTTTAAAAGCCTCAGAAATGTACTAGCTGAATTCAAGCATTGCATTAGTCAGGGCTCTCATTTTGAAGCCAGAATCCAAAAGGACACAGCCATGATGTCAAGGTCTGTAGTATGTAAAAATACTGTTCAAAGAATAAAATTTACACTGCTTAGTTACACATTGCACAAGGATTCACACTTCAGTATGCTGAATAGGCGATACTTAAAAATCAACCATTGCTGAAGTCAAGAGGACATGTATCAAACTGCCACACTCTTGGACATATATCTATGTCTTGGGAATGCTGAAAAGAACATTCGGGAAAACTAAATATTCAGGCTGAAGCCTTTTGCACTTAGCAACTGATTTGTCCATCCTGACCTCTGTTTTCTGTACAACAGTACATGAATTTAGAAAAATGAAAGCCCTTTGGTAGCCAAGATCCTAAGGGTTGTAAGGTCAGAAGAAGGGCAAAGAGTATGAAGACGCATTTATTCGATGTCAGGGAGTGAACAGACAACAGGTGAATCTGCATACCAATTTCTGCCTTATTGGGGGAATTGCATTACTTCAAAAATATGCTAAACTGAATCACAAGAAACATAGGTCAGTGCCTTCTGAAACAGATTTCATGAAGAAAGTTCTTTTGTATTCAGTGCTCCCTGGAATTACAGCTTAAAGATGAAAACCTGATGAGTGCTTGACCTCTTCAGCTAATGTCCTGACTCCTTCTTGGTCACTTCCCTTTCTTAATTTAACCAGTCTGTCATTTTTCTCCTGTTGGAGTATCTTCTCATTGAGAAAATACCAAGACCAAAAAGAGCTCACTAACAGTTTCTATGTCTCCTTACTAGTTCTTAGTGTTCTGTGTAAGATTTCATGTTATCCTGCTGTTTTCCCAGCTTAGAACTGCTTTGTTGTTTCTCCTCTCTCTTTTAAGGATGTTTCTCCCCAGACCTCTGTGCCCTCCATGTTTCCCCTCACTGCTTTTTCCTATATTCAATTGTGATGCTTTCTGGTACTACACCAAGTAACCTGATCAACATTGCCAATAGTTTATTCTCACTTCTTCGTCCCAGAAAGGATATATGAGTCAAGGAATATATTTAAAATAAAAACTACCAACAACAAATCCTTGCTCTTGGCATAGAGAGAGTGTTAAAGATGAAAACAGCTTTGGCAGCATTCTGGCTGACACCAACTTTCCTGTTACTGCTCTTTGGTCTCCAGTCACATCAGTGGTGGTGGTCATCCCCCGCATCTATTCCTCAGTATGCTCCCGCAACCTAGAGAGCAGCTTTACATTTCCTGTGTAATTTCAGGAAATGCACAGATATTTTTCAACTGGAAATGTACCAACTACTACAAGAACTGATACCGAGCACTGCGCTAGTCTGTCATCCTGGGTTTGGAAGCTAAATTATCCCCATTGCTCTCTGATTCCTACCCTTGTTACAACCCCCCAAATTTAACATTAAATTCCCCATTGCTCAGCAGAATGGAGAGTGACTCTCCACTTTGAAAGCCACGAGTGACACTAGTACATACCCAAACATGGTATACTTCAATTTTCCTTCTAAAGCACTTTTCTTTTTCCTCCTTTTTTTTTTTTTTTTTTTTTTTTGTCAGCAGTAAGCCTTCAGCATCCTTTTTTTTCAAGGAGTTCAAGCTTACAATCAGACTATTTAGCGCCTGCACAGCTTTTGTTGCTGCAGCAACCTCTCTTCTCTTCATTCCTCACTTCATACTTACTTTAACCACAAGTTTTACTAATTAGTACAGGCTTTTCTCACAGTTGTCTCTTGGATATCAGAGTCTTTCACTGTAGCTCACCATTTGTTATAGACTTCTCTAGCTCAGTAGGTACAGGTCCAAGGAAGATTTGTACCACTGACCAAGATTCAAATCTGGAAAGCCAAGTGACTACAGCACAAGTAAAAAAAGAAGAAAGATGTTCTTTTGCTAATGTTTGAGATCCCCATGAGTCATAAAATCATAGGTGTTCATAAAGGTTTTAACAGCAATGCAGGGGAGCTGCAATGGGGAAGTGATAATTCAATCATGAAAAATTGAAGAATTTATGTTTGTAATAAAGAAATAAAGACACTGTTTCTTATTTGCACCTCATGTTAGCCTGATCAGCAATCAAAGCCATGCCTAGAGTGCATTACTTCTATGTAGTAGTCCCAGCGAGCCAGGTCAGATATGCACCAGAAGTAAGTAAAAGGTGATAAAGGAGGAATCCTGTTCACTCACCAGGTGAAGTCTGTGAACACACGGTCCCAGTACGCTCCCAGTCAAAATCACAGCATTTATGAGGGCCCAGAGGTAAGCTCTGACCTACAAAAAAATACTTGAAATAGAATTTGCATATTTGAGAGATTGCTTCAATCTCCAAGCACAGCAGAGCTGGCTGGATTTGCACTGACAAAACCAGCATATTGCTAGGAAGAATCTCTGAAGGGCCCCGCAACTTTGCAAGCCTTCCTTCCATGGTGTCAGAAATGGGTCCTGCACCAAGTCTAGCTGCCTGCAGCAAGCAAAGCCAACGTTTTTGACTAGGCATTCACTCAGAGCTGGAGCCTGACATTTCTTGGGGGAAGCAAAGATCTGAGCAGTTTCTGCAGTAACATGAATGTATCAAATAGCTTTCCAACACAGGAGAGCAGACGCTGCTACTTCTGTCTTATAACCCTAGACAGTAGCCAAGTTTTTTCTAAGGCTGAGCAGCGGTTTTGGATGCCTCTGCTTCGGAAGACCTCTTAAAGAGATGCAGCCTTAACAAAGGAGGTGGTAAGCACTTCAAAAAACATAATTTCATCTGTCCATCTCTTTAAAGAGTTAGCTCTCTAGGAATAATCCTGATATATTTGATAGAAAAAGACAACTACTTCACACTAATTTACCGATATTTTGTAGGGAATATCCTTTCAGTAGCCTAACTGCTCCAGCTACAAGCATAACTGAAAGGAAAATCTACTCAAATATTGAGTACTTCATAAAACACATTACTGTGCTAAACTTCCCTTGTGTTTTTTAAACATAATTTATAGACCCATAGTCTAACAGAGCACAATTAGCATGATGAGATCTAAATTACACTAATGGACTTCATTAGGAGAAAAAGTTATAAAATCTTCAGCAGTTATTCAAAGGCCCATGTTAACATAAGGAGACAAGGCTCCCAAGCTTCCTCCATAGTCAGTGAAGAGAAATAGGTTCCTGTAAAGTGCAAGAGTCAGTCCAGGAATCTAATTCAGATGTCCTGATTCAGCCTCAGAGGGTTATGTCTCTCGCCATCAACTCTGACTGAAGTCTGAAGAGGCTACGTTCCCTGAAGAAACCCTTTGTGGTTGCCCACAACCCTCCATAGCAACTTATGTATTGTATGATCGCCACTATTATTGCAAAACCTGGTATGGAAGGAGGCATTATGATGAACTGGATAAATCCATTGATTTATTCTCCATAGAATAATAGTAACCAAAGCAATTAAAAATGTCATTTCCATATTTCATCTGAAGACTGTGAGCCTTGTGCGATCCAATAATGGAGCTCCCAATAAAAACAAAAGACTGAGTCTTGAGCCAGATTGCTTCTAGAATCTATTTGGATAAAGCATATAGTGAGTCCATTATACCCAGTCAATAACAGGATTAGTGAAAGTAAAGTGGAGAATAGGAATCACAGTACTGAACTCAAAGCCTTCTCTTACATTTCAAGTTATTTTAAGAAGATAAAGATTTTTTTTTCTATTTTCTGTTCTTTGTAGTCATTATAGAACATTTCAGAAGTGAGCAGGGAATTATTTTAGTGATTTAAAGGTTTCATAAGCTGTTCCACAGTGAGGAATTTTGTACTATAGAGAGAACAAAGCATGACAAAGATTGTAAATGGGTTCAGTTTGGTATGTAAAGCTCTAACATCATATGATTACACATCTATCAGTGCTTGAAGTCTCCTGAATTCACACAGAATGTGGTTTCTTAAGTCTATAAATGACAGCTATGAAAGATGAAACTTTCGTATATTTCTTTTTCAATGGCAGCCTTTTACTCGCTTCCTAACATCAGCTAATAACCAAGAGCACTCTGTGGATTAGCTACCACTGCTTTATTTTCACCTTTGGGATGCAGTACTTTTGGGCTCTTATTCCACACTTCTTTTTTTTTTTTTTTTTTTTTTTTTTTTTTTGGGGTGAGGAAGGCAGTTGTGGGGTTTTTTGTTTGTTTCTTTGTTTGTTGTTATTTTGGGGTTTTGTCTGGTTTGGTTTGTTCCTCCTGTCCCCACAGTCGTCTGGCTCTGAGTCTACTGCCTTCTACCAATGCAAAGACAAAAGACTTCAGTACAATGTCATCCATCATTCAGCAGACACATCCAAAATCCTCACTGCTGCTTTGATAAAGGTTTCTTCTGTACAGCCCTTCTTCTGACCAAGCAAGCAGCTTGCCAATATCCCATTTTAAAGGCCAGTATATTGTCCTTCTCCAGTTAGCAATAAGAAATTTCCTTCGATACCACTTAGATCTTTCCAACCCAGTTTATACTTAATTCTCATTACACCAAGAAGGCTAAGAACCTTCCTGCCCTCTCCTCTATTAGTAGTGCTGCCTCTGACCTTTCCTATGTCACCCTCACAGCTAAAGCCTTCTTATGAGCTTGGCGTACCCAAATCCAGTCCAAATGCAAACATCTTTCTGCTTCTGTTCTATTAGTTTCTGTGTTTGCTCAATCAGTCTGCATTCTCTTCCTTGTCCTCCAATGCCAGACCTAGTTCCTAAAAATGATAAGCTTAAAGAGCTTAATTTTTGAAGGGAGATTTCATAACCCTGAAGTCCTTTTTGTATTGTGTTATTTTTATTTTTTTCCTTCCAACAACACGCTGTTATTCAGTGGGACCCTAAGCATCAAGCCCAACAGATAGCTTTGTAAGGCTTTTATAATGGTAAAAATGTTGCTACAGCAAGGATTATCTATAGAGGAAGAGATAAGGGTTACATTGGGTTTTGGCTGGTTTGGGTTTTTTGTTGTTTGTTGGGTTTTTGGTTTTTTTTTTTATTTTATATTTTTTATTATTATTAGATGAAACAGTCAAAGTGGAAAAATTAACAAGTTTTTTTTTCCATTCTTGGTATCAAAGGACATGACCCTCCCATCTGTCTGCTTAGCAAGATCTAATCATTTTTTTTCAGTTTATTAACCTATTTCTCAGACTGGTAATCCCTTGGCTGTTAGGAAGGACCTAAGTTGTTGTAAAGTGTCTTCACATACACCAAACAAGCTGAGTTTATCATCATCACAAGAATTCGTTTAAACTAATTCCAGCCTAAACCCCCTATGTGTTAGAAACAAGATTAATAGCAAGCAAGATGCCATATCTTCTTCAGAGACGGATCCAAAACACCTTTGCATCTTCACATATACTTATAAACTATGTATTGTGTAGATAATCTGACAAACATGGAGCAATTAATTGGTTAGTGTCACAATAATATTTACTTACTTACAGCAATATTCTATAATTAAAAAGTATTGCACAATATCTTGTATATTACCAAGTTCCTTCATTTGATCAAAAAGCTTTAAACAAGCTGTTCTTTTGGAAAAACTATCTGCATTCTAGACCTGTCATTTCATAGCCTTTCTTACTCTATTCCCTAATTAATAAATTGAACATTATTTAATCAGATATTAGCCATGTCAAGGGCAACTTACTTTTGCCATGCATTCCATGTCATACGAATATTTAGCCTCTGCTTTTCTTTACATCGTAAAGATTTTTGGTTAAAATCAGTCAGCTATGAATAACTTCTTGTTTCTCCCTTGTAAATTTACCTATCCCCTGAGAGAAACAGTTATAATTTGCTCATCAAATGTTTTGCTGGTTTTCAGTTGCATATCCTAACCTCCAGTGAGTGACATTAACCTTATGAAATTTTAAGAAACAATTTCTTCTTCACATATTTCCCCACATTTACCTGAAGCCATAACTATAAGATCAGCCTTTGATTTCCTCTTGATAAGAAGAAAAGCTACGTGATCCCGTTACAATACTATCCTGGTTAAAACATTGCTGTGTGATTTTCTCCCATGTGTATAATTTGTATATCACAAGGGAAGAACAGAAGAAAAACAAAATGAGTACACAGACAACAATACCATGGAGATATTTCCAGGATGTAAGAAATACAAATTACTCTCCTGAACCAAAGTGCCTATGCCTGTCTTGGGTGTTATAGGAGATAGTGTGCCAGAAATGCCCAATAAAAAGAAACTGGAAGAGACTTTAATAGAAAATGGCCTGAATAAGCCTGTAAAGGCTGACTTTAGATTATCTCTAGGGCACAGATCTGAAACTTCATTAGGAGGTGAGAAACCTTTGGAGCACTTGCATAACATGTTTGGCAAAGCTGACAATGACAATGGGGTATTGCTATTCATACACATTCAATTAAAAGAACAGAGAAAATGCAGAAGTGAGAACACAGGAGACAAAATGTATCCTATGTGGGTGCAAGAAGTATCACATGAAAAGCTTTCAAGTTCTTCCAGGTTTTAGAACAGAACATTTATAGAGCAGAAGAGCATTCACAAGAGAAACAACAACATCTTTTCAGCTGAAGAAATTCAAGTTTCCAAAAGGCTGTGCCTGGGTCAAATCACTACCTTTTCATTGGCAACACTCTGAAGTTATAAAATAGAGAAAATTTCATCAACATCAGGAGTTGCACAAGTGCAAAGAATAAAAAGATTTAGTCCTCTTCAAGCTTGCAATGCCACAACAGTTTAGTCAAAAGATTACCAATTATCAGAAAATAAAACAACTCTGAGTCCCAAAATTCATCACATCATCTGGAAATTTATGAAGATGTTGACCAGAAAGACAGAAAACATGCAAATTTTCCCAGGAAATCAGCTGTCATATTTCAAATGGATTGCGCAGGAAGTATGAGAATCAGGCGTTTGAGAACAAGAACATGACAGATTTTGTTATTTTCGGTGGTAACTCTGAACCTTCAGCCAAATACTTCCTGGATGCAGACATTAGTTAGTCTGAGAGCCACTGCTGAAGGAATTAACACTTCTGCAGTGTTAATTACATCCACAGGATGTAATACTTTAAGCATGTTTTATTTTGTAGTTATTTGGAAGGTGAGCTGCCCTTAAATTAGATCTATTTCCTACTAATAAGTCCGAGATAGAAACTTTTTGTCTGTATGGTACCAGCTACAAATAGGGTCCTAGAAGAACTAAACCAAACTAAGCATCGAAGAGTACAATGTCAACAAAACATCTATGCAGAGGTTTCTTTGAACAGGTTGAACAGACATCTTCTGAAAATTGTTTGAGCAGAGTTAATTGTCCAGAGGGTCTTTACTGCTTTAAAGTTTTGATTCACTGAGTACGAAGTCAGTGTTAAACTGCTGTTGCTCTCTTGTTCATTCTTTCCCAAGGGTCACACTAGCAATTTCTCAGCCCATGCTTATTTTCCTCTACTGGACTAGAGACCAGAAGACTTTTCTCTAAAACAGAGCTAAGCCTGGGATGGGTTGGACTGAAATATAAGAGTCAGAGGTGCCTCCATGCAATCATGTTCTAGGTGGAAAGGTAAGGCAGGAGAGGTGACAAAGATAAGGTGGTCTTCATGTAGTATGAGACCCAAAGCAAGGACAAAGGACTTTAGCTGCCCAGCCTGAGAGAGCTTTTCCCTCATTGTCTTTTAGCACTAAGATAATTCCGGGGACATTCCAGGAACATGAAGACTTTTTGGCTAACCAAGATAGCAATCGAATGCAAACATTCACATTAGGGAGCGTAAGTGACAGAGCTGCTAACTGGCAGTTCCCTGTAGCTTGTTATGCTAACAGGAGTTCAGCTACTGCTATAACAAGGATAGCATTACTGACAGATCCCCCGCACACAGGATACTGAAATCTTGACCCCTGTGAAGTTGGTGGGTGTCTGTCATTAAGTGGGGACATGACTCCGTCAGAATGCGCTAATGTTTCTTTTTTTATTTCCCACACACGCATATGCACCTCTTCCTTCAAAAATACTCAAGTTTCAACAAAACCATCCTTTTCTGGATCAGTCTGGCATAGAGTGCCAAGAGCAAGAAGTGCCCTTCAGCAACCAGCTTTCTACGTAGCGCTTACAGAAATAGGGCAGCCCAGTCCCTTCAGATAGTAGCACATACAACCCAAGGTTAGCTGAAGGGCCTTCCAGCTGCCCAAAGAAACTCCTGAACTAACTATAGTCTCTTCCACCAACTGGGGCAAATAATATGCATGAAGACAAGGTAAGACTTGCCAAATAGATGACAGGACTAGGCTGTCTTGCAGGAGAAAGCTCCCTGTGTCAATCTCTGTTAATCAAAATGTCCTGTCTGTGATGTATTGCTGCTGACAGCATCCCTCTTCCTACTGTACAAACCGTACAGACCAACCCAAGCAATGATAATCACACAAAATTGCCAACTGGCAGAAGAGAAACTGCAATACCAGGCCACAGATCCACAAGACACAAAGATAACACAGAGAAATGTGAAGTATCTAGGAGACCTAGGAGTTAGGTCTGTGGCCTGACAGATTGTTTTGGGTGTTCCAAGCAGTGCTCAATTTAATTGCTCCTTTCCCCTTCCCTGAAGCCACCTGGCTCTCTTTACCAGGCTCTGGCTTGCTCCAGGAGCTCCTGCTTCTCCAGGAAACATCTGGAATGCCTTTAGCACCACCAGTACTGACTTTGTCAGGAGACCCTCTGGGCAGGACAACAATACTGACAGCAAAGCAAAGCTCACTGCATTTATTGAAACACGCACTTTTCCCACTGTTGGCCAACAGGCACACTACTAGGAACCAGTTAAATAAGATATAAAAGTACTTGCCACCACAGTGGAGAAATATCGGCAAACTTCTGCTCATTGTACCTGCGTGAGCTACTCTCTATTCTTTATACTTTTAGTCTAAATCTTTCATAAAAGCAACATGCAGAAAAAGATGTCTGCTCTTCAGGCTGTACTGCAATCAGCAGTTCTGAAGCATTTGAAATCAGTGGGGGGGAAAAGGGATGTTTTTATTTCTGTCATTCCCGTGCTGAGGGATACCAGAAACGCCATTCCAGAAGTGTAGTCACGTCAAAGTGGACTATAAATTTTAAAACCAACTCTTAACCCAGAACCCCAAAGCTGAGCTGGAGACATCAGCCTTCAAACCTACTTTTCAGATATGCAAACTATCGTTTATACCGCAGGAAGTTACTACTAAAAAGCATAGCATTTTTTGGCAGATTCCAGGAGGAGCCTTTATTATTGACACAGTATCTGTTATTGTGTGAGCATACAGAGAAGTGGCTTAAATATTACACAATTCCAACATTAAGGTAATGAATGATCCAAACAGACTGTTGTAAGCTCAGATCAGATCCTGAGCAGCTTTCTGGTAAAACACAAACCTTCAATTTTGAAAACTGAATTTAAGGCCAGATCTTCCCACACTCAGGCAATGTAGCAGGTGAATCAACCCCCCACTCCCCCCATTCCTGCAAGGAAAATCTGTTTGTCAAGTATTGTATTAATCACTAAATCTGATCATCTGCATTTTTAAGTCAAAGGGAAGCTTTTCTTTACTTATGGGCTCTGTATCATATCAGCTCTAATAAAGATGAGAAGAACCAAGCAACTGAATATCTGATTTTATCATCCTGCACCTTTCCAACAGTATGATGCAGCGTAGCTCTAGAGGTTATCATCAAACATGTCATAGAATATGAGGGGAGGAAATATTTCACCAATGAAATTTATACTTATTACATCTCTAAATGCCAGGCACAACTATTCTTATAAATCAATGTTTCCAAGAGAAAAATAAATAATTTTGCTCTTCTCTTGCCAGAAAATCGATTTAAGAACACAGCAGCACCCAAATTGTCTGCCTATGAGCAGACCAGGATTATTCTCTGTGGTGTTCCTTCTATGATCTCAAAGAGGTATTTTATCATTCACAAAGCACATTCTGTAATGGAGTTCAATCCATCTCTAATAGACTGGCTTTGTTAACACAAAACAAGGATTCACAAAAACTGCCAGTTTTTCTCTAGACCTGGTCCCAAAGCATATGCTTTTGACAGCAATGTCTTCTCTACTCCAGCAGTGATTTAATTTTCCTATTTCAAATTCAGACCTCATTGTTCATTCAATCTCTTTTGGAAGACAAGCACTTCTCTGTCACCATCATCCATTTTTGCCTTCATTTCTAAACAGAATGGAACTTACACAGCAGATGTCACTTGACAGTGTGTGTACATACATAACTCCCCAAAAAGTTGTTTCCATAATAGAAAAGTCCAAAGCAGTGCTGCCTTAACATGAGCTTGCTTCTTATTAGACACCAGGAAACTGAGACAGACACTGATTTGGGGGAATATCAAAAATAGCTCTTAAAACATTAAAAACTTCACTTGCTGTTGCTGTCTTGTTAGCCACCAAAGTACTCTTTATAGGACATAATCTTTAAGGTATAGTCATAAGGAGTAAGAGGGAAGCTAGCTATCCATCCATCTTTCCATTGGTAAGTAAATTCCTTCCTTTCCTGGTACTTTTTACCTGTGATACTTTAACCACACCAGAAATACATTTTGATATGGGAAGGCATCTAGAGGGAAAAAATCTCCTAGTAGGTTTCTGTATTCAGCAGCATGGTTTCTGTAACAATGCTTAACAGAGTATCCCGGACTACATATCACTAAGCTTTGTCTGACGCCAGCCCATGTATACTGGATATGGATCTGGTTTACTTTGCTAAAAAGCTACACAACTAAAACAGTGGTCCTTTGCTGTTCTGTTTGATATTGCTCTAATATTTACAACATTCCTGAGGAAAAAAAAAGAAAACAAACACAAACCAAGCTGTTCTTTAGATTTCCACAGTGACAAGAGATCTTCAGATGCAGGAAAAGTCTTCTGTATCTAGAGCCTTTTCTCTCGCCCCCCTCCCCCCACCTTATTTAATAGAAATACAACATCCTTAAGTCCTCTACCTTAATGAAACCTATTATTATGTAAGGTACTTCAGGCTGAATGTGAAATAAATAATTTCATTGTAGGTTATCTTAAAACTTACATCTGGATATCCAAAAATTGAACTAGTTAATAATGCTTTGGGCAGATGCTTATGCTATTATGAAATAAAAGCAAATTGATCTAGGATTGAGGTACTAGATTACATTTCTTTTAAAGTCTTAATTACAAGTTCATTGATTTTTCTATAATGGTGTAGAGATGTACAATAGAAAGAGTTTGCAAGCAATACACTCATGGTATTCTCAGCACCAATAAGAAATGCTACTGTGATGCATTCTACATTATGCTAAGTGGAAATTAATATAGAAAATCTTTTTGACACAAAACATTTAAAATAAAGGTAAGTGAAAGATGGGCAAAACCAAATAAGGTCACTATGCTTGTTTTACGAACAAAAAAGCCCGATGCAAAAAGTTCAGACCCAAGTAATTTTCTGTATTTCACCAAATCTAAATCACCTGTCCTCAGTTTCAGAGCCACCCACATTGTTGCTGTCTTTATTACCTCTCAGATTAATCAAAAGCCCAGAACTACCCAGAAGCTAGTCTACAGCTGCTATAATTTCAAAGCACAGCACCTGTTGTGTCATCCACCATGCTTCATCCCACACTACTAGCAGAAGCTCACTATAGTCTTCAGAAGAACCATTTTGAGACTCCCCTCCCTTTTTCTCTGCACTGCATTAGCTGGGGAGGGTTGCAGAAAGCAGCCACAAGTACTTGAAAACTGTCTTTCTATAGCCAGTCAGCACCACAGCTTAGTGCACAGAGACTTTGAGGCAGGAATGTTTGTTTTGTTCCATGTTGTAGCGGAAAGTGAGCCACGTTATCAAGTTTAGTGTCTACCCACTGTATTATGCAGTTAAGCAACATAAATGAAGTTTATACTTGCAGACAAAAGCTCCTTCTCTAATTCACAGCATGTTTAGCAAGAGGATAGATATGCATTGTACCTTTCTTCTCCATACATCAACTGATGACTCAGCCTGGCAGTCCTACAAAAAACACTCAGGCTCAAAATTAATGCTCTAGCAGAGAGCTTTGCACTGGCTTGCAATTTATACTGTTTATGATATGAACTTACCAAAGTTCTGGCCTTTTGGGATTCTCCAGGTGTACATTCCCATTCATGTGAGTCAATATTGGGGTCCTGATAGAGAGATGCTGTCTCACCCACCAAATAAGAAGTGGCTCTTAAGGGGCTGCAGTTGCTTTGGTTGTTCTGTACATTTCCCAAGCCTAACACCTAGCTTCTCTAAATTTGTGTTTTAAAAGAGAAAAACTTACACAACTTTTTACATACAGAATTGGAATAGGTTTTGGGGTGGCATAGCACATGCTGAGGAGTTTTTTAATAGCATATGGAAATATTTATTCCTGGTGATCTGTTTCAGAATTATTATACATAGCCTAAACAGTTTAGTAACTGAAAAGAGTGGCAAAATCTTCACAGAACCATAGAATTGCTTAAATTGGAAAAGACCTTCAAGATCAGAGTCCAACCATTAACCAGGACTGTCAAGGGGACCACTAAACCATATCGCTAACTGTCACATTTACACATATTTTAAATAACTCCAGGGATGGCGACTCAAGCACTTCACTGGACAGCCTGTTCCAGTGTTTGACAATGCTTACAGTGAAGGAAGTTTTCTTAATATCCAGTCTAAACCTCTCCTGACCCAGCCTGAGGCCATTTCCTCCTGTCCTGTTACTTGGGAGAAGAGATTGACCCCCATATCACTACAGCCTTCTTTCAGGTAGTTGTAGAGAGCAAGAAGGTTTCGCTGAGCTCCCTTTTCTCCAGGCTCCCTCAGCTGCTCCTCATCAGACTTGTTCTACAGACCCTTCACCAGCTCCATTGCTCTTCTCTGGACCCTCTACAGCACCCAATGTCTCTCTTGTAGTGAGCGGCCCAGAGCTGAACACAGTGTTTGAGGTGCAGCCTCACAAGTGATGTACACAGGGATGATCACTTCCCTTGCCCTGCTGGCTACACTGTTTTTGATACAGGCCAGAATGCCGTTAGCCTTCTTGGCTGCCTGGGCACAAGCTGGCTCATGTTCAGCTCTGCTGATCAGCACCCCCAGCTCCTTTTCTGCTGAGCTGCTTTTCAGCCACTCTTCCCCAAGCCTTTATAGCATTGCATGGGGTTGTTGTGGCTTAGGTGCAGGACCTAGCATTTTGCCTTTTTGAACCTCATACAGTTGGCCTTGGCCCATCAATCCAGCCTGTCCAGATCCCTCTGCAGAGTCTTGCTATCCTTCAGCAGATCTCCACCAGCACTCCCGCCAATCTTGAGGATTCATATAGAACAGAACAGAAATCTGAGTCACAAACCAAGATCCATGTTCTACTGTTGAATAAACAAACAAAATAAACATCTGCGTTTCATTTCCAGGTTTTTATCACATCTCCTGAACCCAGCCGAGCATAGAAGAGATAGATGAGCTTTTTTATATTTTAATTTATGCAGGCAAGCTCATTGTCTCACACCATCCTGAAATAGTTGTGCTGTTTGAAAATACTAAGTTGTCTATTTGAGAAACCATTAAACTGAGCATGGCACTGCACTCCTGTTGGTGATTTCGGAGAAAACACACATTATGGAAAACAGCTCTTTTGCTAGAGCTATTCATTTATTCTCCTTCTAGTCACAGCACAAGCAGTGTTCGTTCCTGCTCTTCTAGGTACTGCATGTTCCAAAATTAACTCAACCCTTGGGCCAGGTTCAGCTAAACTTTTCTCCAAATTTGCATTCAACCCAGTCACAATCTGGAAAGACAGAACTAGTGGAGGAAAGATGTGAAGTCAGATGCCTCCAGTTGCAGAAAGAGGAGAGGAGGAGGAGGAAGCAGGCACAGGCTGGTGAAGAAGTGTTTAAGAAGAGCCACTGTATAGGATATGGGATAGCTTCAAGCTGTGAGAAGCAAGTAAGAGCAGAAAGGAATTGTCCAATTCATTTATGGTTCCAAATCTTGTGCCCTAGTAGCTGAGCACAGATTTCAAACCAATAAACAAAATCAAGTCACCCCAGCAGAGAAGAAAAATAAAATCCAGTCCCAAAGAATCATGACCTAAGCAAATGTCCCCACCTCTGCAGACTGCCATAGCCAGGACAGACTTCAGACAGTCACAGCACACAATCAGTACCACTTCACCACATAAGAGCACAAATCACTCAACCCACACATCAACAGGCTGCATCCCGCCAAAGCTCCTGGCAGCTGTCTGAGAATCCGGTAGCAGCCAGACGTTGGTGGCTGATGCCAGGAGAGGTGTATATTGGGGTCTGTAATAGTTTCAAGAGCATATCACATGAGTCCTTTAATGACTGTCTCTTAACACTATGGGAACATCAGAATTACATATGGAATCAGATATACGGGTGCATAAAAGCTGTTGATCTGGAGGACAACAAATGAATGTTGTATGTACAGTCCCTGGAGGATGTGAGGTTGGCATCTATCCATTATTGTTTAACCATAGCCTACTAGAGGGAATTCAGCAGACACAAAGATGCGCAAGCTCAGTTCCTGAACAGTTTTATTTTTGCTTCCTACATCAGCTTTTGTAAGACTGCCTTCATTTCTGATGATTCCCTATTTCGCAGCAATGCGGGTGGAGTGTCATAAATCTGCTAGTTCTCAACACTGGCACCCCTGTTATAGCCTCAGGTTTGGAAACCCTCCTGCCATTAGGAGATGAACCCTTCATGAAATATTAAAGTGCTTGCTTACTGCATGCACAATCCTCCTGTGCAAAGTAGAAGTGCCTTCACTATTCCCATCCCAGTATCTTTCAAAGCAACACATTCAGGGAAAACACAAAGTGGCACTACTGAGCATACACTTGGCTTCATTTGGGCTACAGAAACCCCTTTACTGTTCCAGGTCCCATCAGTATAAATTGATTTGAGACAGACAGCACTGCTTCAGTCTCACCTTCTCAAGGAGAGTTAGTCTTGCAGAGAAGGAAGTTAAGGGAAGATTCAGAGGGTGCAAGTCTGACTCCTGCCAGCTGAGCTTTGCATAAGGAAAGAAGGTCTAGTTACATATCCTGGGATAGGCACATCCCTAGTGATGAGCAGCACCTTGCTAGTCCAGCCAGGATGAATAGCCCCTTTCCATCATACATCTCTCAGCTGTATGTGGCTGCAGGTCAATTTAAGTTGGCAATTACACCAAACATATGAGCTCTCTTGTTTTGCCAGCATAAGCACATAATGTAGGGTTGCATTTTTCTTTTGTCCATGACCAAGCACAGCCACCTCTATGATGCTGGCTGCAGCACTGTGCTTTGCACTCCCCAGGACAAGGAAGTGACACTGCAACATTCATGTGCTATGCCTGTTCACAGCACAAGAACATCCTCCCAGGAGGGCATGCGTAGCCCAGCTATTTGCTTCTATTTGTATTTACAAGTTTTAAATTTGAATGTAAAAAGTATGCCTAAAATGACAAAACAAACAGCTTAAAAAAGAAAAAAAAAGAAGAGGTGGAAACTGCAGATACCCTCAGAGCTAATGTGGAGGCAGAGCCTTTGGGCATGCAGTTGAGGCACATGGTATGGTTGGGTCAACACGTTTCTTGCAGCTTCAGCTGTAGCAGGTAGCCGATAGCTATACCTTGGAAAACGTTGACTCCAGGGTAGAAAAAATGACAAAAAACCTGACAGCTTTGGTCTAGGAATCTACAGTTCATTTTCCCCCTCATGCTTTGTGAGAAGTGTGTTTCAGACCCTACACAACTCTCGCTCACATTCCTAGATGGATTGGACTCCTCAGTTACACTCTCAAAATACATGAGCTGCAGCCTCTTTGACCCCAGCAATTTTTTGTCGCATTGGTATTTCTGTAAGTCCCAGATCATAATCTCTGGACAAGCAGTTGAATTATTTTTTATTTTATTAATATAAAAGGGAGCAGGGAGGGCATCCTTCTACAGAAAGCACCTTGTTTAGTTGAAAAAAAAAATATAAAAAAATTTCTGTTGAAACCAGTTTTTATGGAAACATTTTAACAAGTTTTGGAGTAGCGTAATGTACCTCAGCAATCTTCTACCTTTGCATTTATAGCAGTGCTTTGTCTGTGTTTGCTTCAATGTGGGCTGTGACTTCAGCTTTCAATCCTTGAAGTCCAAGACTTAATGTAAAATGTCTTCTACCATGCAAAGTGACCATTTTATGAAGCTTTCTGTGGCTTTCCACAGTGGCTAATTTCTAACAGTTACGTCCACATTCTGAACAAAAATAATGCTAGAGGTCAAGTTTGATTAAAAATAACTCCTTATCCTTTCTTTTTTAGAAAGATATTTTTACCTGGATCATTTCTGTGACACAGTGTAGCTCCAAAGGACTGTGTCGGTACAACTGAGGAAGCAGGAAGAAGCAACATGGGAGAGAGACAAGAAGTTCTTAAGCTGGCTCAAATCTTCACAGCCAAGACCTAAAGGATCTCCATGGAAAATTTTCTCCTGTCTTTGAGAGCTAAATTATTCGTAGCAACTGGAGTCCTCCCAAGAAGAACCAGAGTGAAAACCAAAAATAAATGCATTGAACTTTCATAAACGTCCTCCACCCATATTCCTGCTTGACAGAATAATACTTTCTGTTTACAACCATTAAAAAATCAATCTGAATACACTTAATATTAAAGATCACTTCTAAATATTTCTTTGAGCTGCCAGGCAATTTTTACTTCCTCATATATGCCAAACAGTAGGACGCAGAGTTACTTTCCCAGCTTGCAGAAGTCTCATGGGTCAGCTAATTCAATTGGTATCCTCGCTATGATACAGTTAATGTCAGCAAGCTGGAAATCTGAAGATATCATGCCTGCAAATAAGCACTAAGACAATCCTTCTCAAGATTGTAACTAAGTCATACAATCAATTTCTTCTGAAAGAAAAATGTGAGTCATCTGGCATCGCATGGCTACTTCTAGGAAGTATGAATGAGTCACTGATTTTTCATGAACCTTTTAATTTTTATCTCAAATGACAATATGATTCCATGATTTTATGATTCTAAAGTTTTAGAGTAACACATTCAATTAAATGGACTTCAACACTTCCCCCCCTGCTCCATTAAGTATTTCACAGAACTGCAGACTGTGGTATGTGCAGTGGGAAACTTCTTGTCTGCAGGTGGCTATTCAATACAATTTTGCATAGCACCCCAGGCACTGGAGATGGACAAACATGAAAGAGCTAAACTGAGATCATCAGATAGGGGAGAAAGACAGGAATAATTCACGGAAGGATGTAAAGCTCCATTATTATCCATCACAGCAAGCTTGGAGAGTATTTTCCCTCTGCACATTCACCTTATTTAATGCAATGAACACGTGGCACATCTCCAGATAGCTCAGTGTGTGAATCCATGCTATCTGATAAAATTGGTTAGAGATTTTCAGATGGAAGAGATTTCTGTCAGAAAAATGCTCCTACAGAAGGCTGAGGAGTATTGCACAGGAGTGTGTTGATGACACCGAAACCTTGATGGACAACAGGCAGCTTTCTCAAGAGTTCCAGCTATCCAGAAGCTCTGTGCAGACATGGCCAGTGCAGGCAGCCCACCCACCAAGCAAACTGCTGAGGCGCAAGGCAGCCAAATATCTCAGAGTTTGTGAAGCCATTTGTTTCTGGAGGATGCAAGAAGTTTTGAGAAATGAGATGGATCTTTGGTTTTTGCTGACTTGACTTTTTTTTTTGTTTCCTACCAAACACGAAGGCTGGTCTTATGTTGAGATTTTCCAAAGTCACTTAAAATATTTGGTCACTTAATTCCCACAGCAGTTTCCAGGGAGTTTCAGGGGCTCAGCTGATCCATGCAAATATTCACAGGCAACACATGTGTCTGTATGACCAGAAAAGTTAAGGGCAATTCATGCAGAGCAAGAATCTATGGCCAGCAAAGCAACAAGTAGAGAGCAGCTTATCTACAGTTAGGTGTTAGCCTCCTTCAAACAAAATATTCCTTAGAGGAATAAGAACACAGATTTCATGGTTTGGATTCCCAGGGCAAAAAAAAATTAAATAGAATCATAGAATCAGCTAGGTTGGAAAAGACCTTTAAGGTCATGAAGTCCAACTGTTACCCCAATCTCCACACTTAGAAAAAAAACAACTTATATTTCACTTCATATCTTGCAGCTCTGTCCTATTTCTTAGGAAACTAAATGTTAAATAAACCTAAAAATGGCTCTATGTGTTACTTCATGAAGCTTTTTGTCCTTATAAAGCCTGAATTCATATACATGCTTATTTCTTCACTCATAAACTATTATCACTCCTTTCAAAATCTTTCTGAAAAAGCAGTCTGTTTGA
The DNA here is from genome assembly GCA_026283785.1 of Coracopsis vasa. Taxonomy (NCBI): domain Eukaryota; kingdom Metazoa; phylum Chordata; class Aves; order Psittaciformes; family Psittacidae; genus Coracopsis; species Coracopsis vasa. The sequence goes on from JANHGB010060254.1 coordinate 43,403, forward strand.
GAGCAACAACTACTGAAAGAGTTTTCTGAACTCCCAGTGGTAAAGACAAGACTTACTAATTTTAGAAGTGCTACGAGAACTAATTAAGCTCCTATTTTTCTAGATAATTCACATTTCGTGGCCTTTGCATTTCACTTTCTTACCCCAAGTCCTTCATAATTTGGCTGGGTAAAACAAACTACAAAATGCTTCAGTAAAAGTCATACTTGGAAGCTACAGCAGGTTCTCCATATCAATAGATATAGGAAAAAGAAAAATTTAGTTGTCCAGACGCCTTTCTGACCAATGAAGAAATAGAAACTTCTGAGGTTCAATACATCTAACTGATTTTGAATAGCTGTCATGGCATGAGATAAATAGTTTCTTTAAAATATCCATTTCTCTCCATCAACTTTGAAAGGAGTCTCAACAACAAGTAAGATCAGCTGCTTGCAGTGTGGATGTCTATTAGTTGATGTTGATGAATCCCAGTTCAAAATGTCATCCCAACCCCAGGCATTTCTCTAAAGTACTGTAGGTGAAAACTACTAAGAAAGATAGGAGAGCATTTATTAACTTGCAGCCTGCAGACAAAGGAAGCTTCCAGTCAAATGTAGCTGTAACAAAGGAGGAAAAGCAATCACTTTGTTGGCAGCTTATTTCTTTGTGAAGCTCAGGAGATGTGATTTTACAGACAAGATATAGAGCAAGGTAAACTTTCACTCAGCTTCAGCACTGTTGATGTTTTGTTCTCTCAAGACACGACTTTTTCCTTCTACTTCCAGAGGAACCCTATGATTTCTTCAAGTCCTCTAGGGCAGCAAAATTATTGTATACACCAAAGAAAATGCCACACAAGTGAGATACTGCCTATGGCATATATAAGTGACACAGTAAAACTCATCAAGGAGCAGCTGTTATTAACCTGCTGGCAAATTGAACAAGGATGCAAGAGAGAATTGAGGGATGATACTCTCACACAGCTGAATGCACAATGTGGGCTAAGCCAGCAGTGCTCAGGCTGAATGCTCAAGGATGCACAAACCCTGAAACCACTCTCATGCTGCTTGCATGGACAGCCATAATTCTCAAAGCCCCTCTCTTTTGCAGAAGGCTTCCTGACGATCCCAGGCATCCTACCCAAGCATCAGTCTTCTGACTCATCTCATTCCGTACCATACCTCAACCCTTACACACTTGCAGTGGAGTCCCACAGCCCTCTGAGAAGTGGACCAAGTGAAGGATGTTCAATGGGAGTAGGTGGAAAGAAAGTCTCCATCAGTCCCATGAACCAGGAGAGAACAAGATAAGGCTGAAGGTATAATCAGAAAAATCTCTTACATATCCAGCTCCAAGCCAGTGAAGCCAAAGTTTTCTATTCCACATATAACTTCAGGCAATTAAAACCAGCAATGCAGTAGTTGATTTCAGGTTTTTGTTATGTTGATTTCGTTTCTTAACATTACATTTTCAATGCAAAATATGACAGCTGAAAAATTGAAAGAATTCCCCTAGCAATGGTCTTATTGAGAGAGTGATGTGCTTAAAACACTATTGATTTAACCTCTGAAGGAGCTATACATCAAAGAAAGATGACACTCTCAACTTGCTGCCAAATTGAAATGAAACTCAGCAAGCCACATAATGATAGAAGGACTAGGGCAATAAACTCCAGAGGAGCTCCTTATTTTCTAACAGAGTCAAAGTCTCCATAAGACACGTCCCTAGAGAAAAAAGAAATCCCCTAAGGGTGCTGACCTTTTAAACAAATAAACACTTAAACCTGAAGACTTGTACATTTGTTTGTTTAATTTTCATCATTGCCCAAAGATAAAGCACATATAGGAGGATATCAAGAGAAGTTACTTTAAAAAAATCAACACTGAAATACAGTTCATGTTCAACAAAAAACTTAAATGGTTTCTGCTTGAATGCAATTTAAATAAATAAAAGGTTTCTGCCTGAATGCTACTTAAAGCCATCAGAAGGAAGACACTCACTGCTTGTTGTAGCTTAAGAACTGCAGGCAAGTATATCCAGGTCTAAGGACCTTGGGTACCATGTTTCCAGCAAGATACAGGTATACTGGTTTCTGCAAAGCATTCACTTTTACACAAACAATTTAAAAAAGAGATGGTTAGAAGAAAAAACTCATTTTGAATTGATATTTACTATACCCACTAGATAGTGGCTGAACAGATGGTAAACGTACAACATCAGTAACAGCATTATCAGCAGCAGAACTATGAAAGCATATATCGGTAGCACTGATAATTTAAAGCCTTGTCCAGGAACATACATAGTCAATTATGTAAATAATATATTAACCATACAGATTCACAAATGTTCCCAGCAATTTACGTGCTTCAATCCTTTGTCTGTGATGTTTGGTTTGTTTGTTTGGTTTTTTTTTAATCAAAGTTACTAGTGGTTCTTGGGATGTGCATTCTAATTGCTATAAATAAATCATGAATGATGGGCTCAGTGTATTTTTCCATGGCAACTCCTGCGTCACACACAGCGTTACATTTTTGAAAGAGAGCTGCGCTCTTTGAGAGTGAGGCAAAGATTCACACTTAGGGTGGGCCTCAGATCATTTTACAGTTTCTGTTTGAGTAAAACATATATGAGCAATGAAACAGAACAATTTTCAACTAATTATAAATAATTTAGGCACCAAAGCCTATTTAGTGCCCTCCACCAGTGCAGAGAGCTGCATGGCAAATTCCCATGCAAAATGCAAGGCTTCTTGACTCTTCAAGCACAGATCCTCTGCAATTTCCTCAAATATGCAGTATCACACATTGGCAAAATCCTGTTCTATTCCTGTCTCACATTTGAGTCCTAAGAAACCTGCCTTCTTAAGTTGCCAGCAAGGAGGGAGAAGAAATTACTTTCCTGAGGTTTATGATCTGATCTAAAAGTTGACTTCTCTGCATAGTACGTTGGGCTAAGAAAAATGTAAGGAGCTCTCTGCAACACAGAATTTGGCTCTGATAAGACAAAACAAACAAAATATAAGTTGCAGGATATATTCTTCTCCCTCCCACCACCCAAATAAAGGACAGTTCTACATTACATAAAGTCACACATCTGCATTAGAATGGAAAGTTCCTGAAGTGCAGATTTCCAGCTGTTTCCTGAAAGGAGCACATGAAATGCTTGGTAATTTACAGAACCAACATAAATTTTCCATTTATGAAGTAAGATTTGTACATGAGTTTAGAAATTTTGAAATCTGAAGCCCAGAACCTTCCACTGTTCGTTAAAAAAAATCAAGTTTAAAGACTCAGCTCTTTCTAAAACTTTCAAAAGCCTCCCAAAAATCCCATTTATAGCATAAATCAAGTTCTATAGCTCAACAGAACTTTTATTAGTCTATTTTATAGACAATAATAAGTTTATCTATTTTATTGTCTATTTTATAGACAAGAGGATAATTGTCTATAGTTCTATAGACAATGCAATTCAGATGCATCTCCTGAGAAGAAAAAAAAGCAGACAGTTCTACCTTCAAAACTACATGACACTATATTCCAGTTGCAGGGCAGGATGAAGCCTTCAAAAGGAACCATTTTTATCATACTATCTGACCAAGAGTTCAATTCATCACAGACATCCTTCCACTTTTTAAGCTTCAGCCAGAAGCTTAAAGCACCCGAGTGTTCAACCTGACTCTAAACTAAACCATGGTTTGGCCTTAGTTTCAACTTACCCAGATTCAGATACTGGTAACATAGAGCATCACTAAAATCTTACATTAAATAGAATACAGAGAAACTTATTTTGAAAATTAATTGGCAAGACTCTCTCAACCAAAAAGCTCAAACTCTTCCTATTTCATGGTCTTCGTACCATTTGCATCTGAACAAAAGTTTTGACATCAGTTATTTACTGCGCATTTTATAAGCAGTGTATATTTATGACATCCATTGCCTGTCTTATACCATTTAATTTCCATTTATTCAGCAGCATTCATGTTTACATTCAGTAACATGCATGAGACTACATACACATTTGTTAAACAGCCATTTGTGGAGTAAAATTTACAATGATGTGCAAACAGGTTCTTATTTCCAGTTCATGGTGAGCATCAGGAGAGCAAAGTGAGTTATTCATGCTGGATAAAATTTCTGCCTAAACTTTTTCTTGGGAGGAAACTGGGTTTTTACTCGTATAAACACCTTTTACTGTTTGTTTTCCAGAAAATGTGTTGAGCTGTTTCTGAATATTTTAGTGAAAACTTCATTTTAAAATTTTCCACTTGTTCAGTAAAGAAATCTGCACTTTCCATGCATATCTGTTTTCATCAATCTTTTCCAAAGGGGAAAACCAAAATTAAATGTACATCATCTCTGAAAAACTGCACTGGGGAGCACATTCTGAAAAACTGCACTGGACAGCACATTCCTTGGTGTTATCAGGGAAAAGGAAAAGAAAAAAAAAAAAGGAATGGATTCCATTTGTCAGGAGAGACTTTTTCATTACCAGAACCTACCCGATTTCAAGAAGAACTGAAATGCTGGAATCTCTCAACCATTTAGTCTAAACTAAACCCAGTTAACCACAGGGTTCTAGAGATGGGTAAACTTGAGATCTTGCACGGATTATGTAAAGTCTCTTAATAATTACAAATGATTGTTAACAGAACAAAGCTATCTGAATAACAACAATCTGGCTCATGCTAATTATTACAGCTCTCCTGCTAAGGTACCTTACTGTTCCAGAGCTTCTAGACATAAGGCCAAATGAGAATAGCTCGTTCTCCATCATGCCAGTAAATCAAAATCACTTTAATTATTCTCCAGCAGGACTCCAAAGACTTCAAGTCAGCATGGGCTGAACCATATGTTTCTTTCTGTTTGGGCAATGCTGCTAATTAGCAAAGTTGGGGAAATCCTATTTCAAAGTTGTAAAGCACAGACCTCAGCATATGTTTACCTGAGAAGAAGTAATTTTAATTGCAATGAGTACATTTACTGCTATATTAACAAGGAGGCCTCCAGGTTAAGGTGCGAAACAACTTGGTTACATCCTCAGCTGATGCAAGTCAATGTTGCTTCACAAAGCAGCTATGCTGAATGAGACCACTCAGGCTGCAGCTGGTTGCATTGCTTATCATAAAGTACTTACGACTATGAGAAAAACACAGGGTCTAACACACTTCCTCACATGGATACTGACGATGACTGCAGCCATCAATAATACAGAGTGATCTCCTTAATTTCTTATCTTTGCAGTCAATTCCACTGTGAATGCACTTGAACATATATAATTTCCCACACAGCTGCCATTTCTTTGCCTTAAGCCCTCTCTGACAACTCCTTCTGGATAATCATTCACCTGTAATCTTTCTTGAGAATTTTCAAAATACTATCTCGTGTCCCACATCTTTCCCAGAATTTCGCTGCAAATGCCCAATTTTCATCAATCTTCACTTAACACATTAGTGGAAGGGGAGGAGAAAGTGATTTTAGTGGAAGGAAAAAAAAAGAAAATCCTTCAGTTGTTTTAAGACACTAATTGCAAGTTAGAATGCAATGCTAAGAAAAAGTTTATATCTTCATTTAGAGTTTAGCAGGTCTAAATTATGCAGTTATGAACATTATGTTAGCTTAATTAATAACCTACGCTAAGTGTACACTGGAATTACATACTGATATATAGTGGATATCATACATAGGCATCATCTTACTCAAAAAAACTTCTGAAGTTATTGATTTAAAGATGGAATGCTTTCTTAGCAAAGCATCATGGAACAATCCTGTATCTATAGGCATTCACAAGGCACTAATTTCTGTAATCTAAGTTCTTTGAGGTATATTACAATTTAACTCTCATACCAGATTCAGGAATTTACCATGGAAAGAAATAAAGTAAAAAAAACCGCCACTATCACTGCAGCCTTGTCATGACCAGATTTCTAGGTGTTTTCACACTTAAAATTACAGGTGAGAGATAGGTTCCTTATTCCAAAATTGTTCAGAAATGCAAGCAGTTTGCACAGTTACTGACAAGATTTTGAGGCAGATTTTTCTTGAAGATACATAGTGATAGAACAAGAAAAAATGGACACAATGGCAAGTCCAACTACAGACTGGGGACATAAACCACCATCTCCACCACCCCACACACAAACACTCCTCCCCCTCCCCAAACAATCAAACCAATGAACCAAAACAAAACCCTGCAAGAATAGTGGAACTCTGAAGCGAGTTGCCCAAGTTTGAGCTTCCATAACTAGAGATATTCAAAACTGGACTTGATGTAACCTGATATAACCTGTTGTTAATTAGAGGAGAGAGTTGGGCTTCCAGATGTGTTTTCCACCCTAAGTCACAAATCATCCTATATTACATGGAGCACCTACAAGTTCCGTGAAAGTCTAGCCTAAGGTTCTTTGAAATCCACATCATATCCCCAAATAACATTTGATACAATGACATAAAGAAAGAAGTTAAATAGACTACACCATTCAGTAAGGACACAAATTTCTTCTCCTTCACCTTTGGAGAAAACATTATTACAAACATGTTGACCAAAGCTAAAATTGAAGTGCTCCTCAGGAAACCACACTGTGGCAAACACCAAAGTCAAAGAGGAAACCCTAAAAAAAACCCCAAAAACCAAACTCTCCCAAACAAACAAAATGGAAAACATCACAAAGAAAATTAGAGAAAGAGACAAGATGCTTCAGAGAAATTCCAAATTATATCTGTACCTCATTTTCACTGAACATTGTTGAAGGTGTGATGTACTGCCCTTGTAGTAAGTTTGCAAGTCTGCAGAATAACATAAAAACATTTTCAATGTACTTAAAAGATGACGCAATGTGAAAGCATAATCATTTTCCCAGAGCCCTTACAGCCTATTCCAAACAAGTGAGAGAAAAATTCATGAGATCCCCTTCCCTTTTTTCCAAACACTCCTCTAGCAATTATTGTTGTAACAAATATATTTTGACCTGCATTTAAATATGCAGTAACCAATCTACCTAACATCTTTTTTCACCGTTTTTCAGAGTGCAATCAGAAAGATGTTTTTAAGTTATTTTATGGAATGTATATAAAGTTTTCTTTTTTTCTCAGACTTTTACAAGAATTTCTGTGTGTGTGGTCAGTCTCTATGTTTAACAACCTTCCCAATCTATGAGCCTTGCTTTCCTTCATAATTTGCATGCATAATTTCTTTATTAGGCACAGTCATTCCAGCCCCTCTAAATAGTTACTTGCAGAAAAAATAGGTTCTGCTGAGCCATTATTAGTTGCAGTCTTACCTTCATGCTGACCTCCCTACCTCCACCATGACCTTACAGTAACAGCATCCAATTATATATGCCCATCAATTCCCTCATTCTGGGGAAATTGGGTCTTTTAAATTCAGAAGTCTAGCTCTTTCCTTCACCTCCACAGCTTAATACACAAGGTCGTATCTAACAGTTATGTGATTTCTGTTCCCAAAACTCTACGGCCCTTACTACTTCTTTTCCCCAGTACCTGCCATGTTCAGGAATAGCTTGTATCCAGTTGTTTCTTTTGTAGCTTCCATTCAAATTCTAGTACCCCAATTTATGAAAATCCTCCATTTTCTATCCAATTATAACCTGATAAAGCAAGATACTAATTCTCCTAATTTCTTTACTTCTTCAAGAAAAGAATTTATTTAAGTACCTCACTTTAAAAGTGTGTACTTCAGGATAAGTGAAATTCCATCTTTTTGTGAAGCTATAGTAAATCCTTAATTAGTTGTATAGTCTCCTTCAGATAAAAGGCACCAAAAAGATGCTGCTTTTCCAAGTTCATCAGCCTCACTTCACATAAACAGGCTGCAGTTATAACCACAGGTGGAGCCTATTGTTATTGTAACTTAACTCCCACACAAGATTGAGACAAACAGGTAGAGAGGGGTGAGTGCAATGCTTCTGTGGTAGCTATTTACAAGCTTTGCTATATTTCCTATGACACATAGAGAAATAGGTAATCTGTTGTTCCAATTTTCTCAAGCAATTTTTTCATACACACACTCAAAATAGTTTGCAAGAAAAATAATCACTAGCTGTCAGCCAGCCAAACCTCCAGATAATGGGCCTTTTTATACTTTCAAACTCTGAGCTACCACCATGGCTGCTGAAATGTCAGGATTTAAAAAGTTACAACAATGTTACTTAAAGGTCTTTTTCTGAACTTTGAATAGTAATTAACTATTGTAACACTGTTGGTTAGCTGCCACCCTTAGAGACCACTAGTCTCTGCTTTACCAGTAAAGCTTTGCTCTTAACAGAATGCTCTCTAATTTTTCGTGAAGTGTCAGATTTGTATATCACAAGAAGTCACACAGCCTGGGTTGCAATGGCATGATACCTGTCTCCTGTTCCTACTTTTGTTCTTGATCTCTGTGACTTCAGACAAGATGCTTCACCCTGCACTGATTCTGTCTTCTCTATTTGTAATCAGGGCATAGACCATGTCCCTGGAAGGTGTCTGTACAGCACTTACTACAAAAAAAGGCTTTAAGTCTTAGTAGCCATAAAAGTAGGTGACAAAATGGAATGGAATCTGAAATGAAGTGTCATATACCACTGTTTTGTACAGTATAAAAACTTCCACAACTTACTATAAGGAAAAATAATGACAATCATTTTAAGTCCCATTAAAAAATAGAGTAAAGCTTTTTCCTGTAAAGTTAGCATTAACAGTCAATTTTAAATGCATAGTTGTTACATTTAAAATACAAGTAAAAATTTGCACCTATACATCATCTTACACGTATGAACGAGAGGTGGATATGTATTTGTTTTCAGCAAGTGAGACTATATTCCAATTCTGTACAAACCACAAAACATTTAGGATGGGAATCAAATTCAAACCAAAAAGTAGCACATGTTGATTCTTAGTCTCTATAAACAAGACAACTGAATACTAACCTCAGCATTTCACAGCAATGAAAAACAGTAGATACATTTTTCTATAGAAATAGAAAATTTTAAGAGCTTTAATATTTTTGGCATTTATATTCACTCTGCAATACGTCTACATCAATTACCACCCACATGTGCTTTGAAGACTGAAAGCAGGTAGTAAGTCTAGCAGAACTTCATGGTGGGAGTTGCAGTTTTTTTCTATCAAACCTTAAAAGTAATCTTGTAAAAAGTAACTTCAAAAAAATCCCAAGGATGTTAAAATGTGGGACTGACTATTTATCTCCCAAGCCCTAAATCAGTGGATTCACAACTTTAAGTAATTCTGAATTTAAGATTGGATTCTTTCATTTTATTTTTAAAATAACAGTTTCCTTTAGCTCACGGAAGTATTTAGATTGGGAAGTATTGCTGACTTCATTATTGAGGAGATCAGTAATTCTTTCTGGCCCTGCAGAATTACAAAATTGTCACTGAATTAGAGCGAGGAGATAGATAGGATGAAAATAAAATTGATTCTCATTAGGCCTTGGAAAAAGCCGCAGATAAAGCAAGGATTGACCTTTCAGCCTTGTCTAAATTCTAATTACCCGAGTATCACTTCATGGAAGTTCACCCTGTCATTCACATGTTAACCACAAGGTTTCTGCCCAACCCAACACATAGCTTCAAGAAAAATTTCCAGTCCTGATGCCTCAGCTTCAAATGATAGAGAATGCAACATACGTAGTCACTAGTTTTGCTCATTTGCACTTGGGTAGAAAGTAGCCAAACAAGAAGTTAATCCTCCAAGTCCTCTCAATAGACCTTCAATAACGAAAAACTAAAACAAAAGAGAAGAATATCTCAAGGGCTTCATATTGTTTGATCTGAATTTTAGATTAAGATGAGAATCAGTTCTTTTTCTACATGGACCAATGCCCTAACAGCCAATGCAAAAGCTCAATATGGCTAAAAAGGCTTAGATCCTAACTGAATTATTTCCACATGTATACCACTGGGGCAGACAAGTATTCAAGATGGGCACTTTTGCTGGTGCATCTGGGCGTCCAAACCTGAAGACAGAGCTTTTAGCAATTCATTCAATAGCCACTACTCAAGATTTTAATTTCTCTGTTGCACAGTTCATTCCTAGAACAACATTGCAAGAAGTCTTTATTTTGGGCTCTGACTAACACAGAACTAAGCAAGGCAGCTGGCTCCCTTGTGAAGGGGTCCAAGGCAGTTAATTCACCCATATTAATGCAATCTGACGCCATGACTACTACAGACTACAGCAAAAGCTCACAGTAGCAGCAGTGAGCATCTTTGTTCTTCTCCTAATGGAGCTATTCTGCTTTGAGACACCTTTGAAGATGATGTTCCATGTTCACAGTCAGTTATTAGCCCCTGCCAAAGAGCAAATAACTATAATCCCAAAGTTGGTGATTTGGAGGAACACAAACTTCGTGATGTCTTCTATCTTGAAACAACCCGCAATACTGCACTGTTGGGGCTTGAGCATGTGGTGGCACCACGTAATGATAATTCTGCCTTGTAGATATTATTCAAAGGCCAGGAGCTTTTTAAAATATATACTGCAGTAGTATTCTGTGGCAGCAAGGGCTATGCCACATGGCTTGTTAAAATACCTATTGACAGACCAAGACTGCAAGTCTGGACGTCCTGTAGAACATAAGTGGGACCCCACTGAGATGCAGTAAGTATCCTGAGTTTGTCCACAGCCTTCTCAAGGGAAGCACCTAGGAGGGATAGCCAAAGGATTCATGGCATAGCCTGAGATCTTAGTTTTTAGGACATCTTAGTTTTTAGGACACAGATGAGTGCTTGTGACAGAATAGCCTGAGCACAACCAGCAAGCGTACAGAAATTTGCTTGTGCTACCCAGCTACTAAGGAGAAAAATAACTGTTACAGCTGAACCCAGAACTGTTAACACATTACTGCAGCTTTCTCTGAGCTTTCAAAGGTACAGAATACTGTCAGAATCATGTCTGAACTATTTCTAGTGGTAACTCCTTCCCTTGGGACCAAGCACACTGGTGCAGTAGCAGATAGTCAATGGTCTATGGTTTCTTCTAGACACATTCTTCAGCCCTATGTAGATGAAGGTGACAGCTCTAAGTGATTTCACTGTCACACTTCCCTCTAAGCACTAAGTCTCTTCTCACCACTGGCCCTGCAGGGAATTTAGGTTAGACTTAACAAGTGCCTGAAGTTTTAGATTCTGGTTTTAGTTCTTGGCTTTTGTTTTTATTAAGAATTTTGTTTCAAAGTGCATATATACATACACAAAAATACTGCCAGTGTGTTGTCATAATAATCTTACAGGAAATAATGCTTCAGGAACTGGAAAGTACTCTTCCTACACTCCCACATGCTCTGCTTTTTAAAAGCAAAATCAAAAAGAAGCAAGCAAAATACCGGCCACGTTCTCTATTAGGCACGGGTTATGCAGGAGAAGTCACAGACTGAAGTGAATAAAAAGATCCTAGTTTTGAGAAGTTTATCATAAAATCTTGCACTAGCTCTTCCTATTGTGGAAATGACCCATTTTGCTTTTAAACAAATTAAATTCATCTGATGTGATGAGGTTTTGCCTAGATTTTCCCAATTTATGTTCTATAGAAGGTATGAGAGTCTATGCATGCCTTCTGCAGGCTTTGCATAGCAATATAATGTTGTTTTCCCTTTATAATCTCCAATACGTTTCTCTGAAACTGTAGATGCACTGAATCATCAAGTTTGGTGTTTGTTGCAGGGAATAACAAAAAAATTTCAAGCACCGGTAACTTTGCTGTGCTTTCTTTGTATTTTCGGTGTTTCTGAAGTATGAAATTTAAACTATGCCATTGATTCCTGATAGAATTAACAGGTAACATCTCTAGTCCTAAATATGCAAGACTGTTGGAAGCAGGAGCAAGCAAGACAAGCTGCTTCTCATCTCTGATATTGGAATGTGGAGGAATGACTCTGCTCTAATCCAACCCCTAAAAAGTTTTCATCAGCCTGGGAATGGCTCCAGTTCTAGCTCTTAGCTAGACAGCAATAAAAATGCTTGTCAACCTTCTGGAGCATACATCACATCCAGTAAAGATGTTCACAGAACCAAGATGAAATACCAGCAACATATTCAGTGTAGTCTTGATTATGTGGACAGGAGTGGTTTGGTGAGAAATCATACTAAAGTACATTAAAGAAAAAAAAACCCCAAACCAAACTTAATTCATTCCTTTAACACCTCAATATATCAGAATATTTCAAAATGGAATACAATATTTATAGCAGTCGTACCACAAGAAAAAACCCTAAACACCACACTAAAAATGTAACAGGTATTAAATCTGTGAAATTTATCTTTTACAGAACAGAAGGACAAAGACAAGGTCATCCACCGTGTGCAAAGAACAAGGCTCCGAAAACCCCAAACAAACAGGGGCAGAAAATAATCTCCTTGGCAAAGTTTTGCAGTATTTGAGCATCAGGAGAAATTCAGAAGCAATATTATTGACTAACTAAGCTGACATTTGGCTACTGAAGTACTTAATTTTTATAGTTCCTACTAGATGAAAGGACACCATGTCCATCTTCAGCTGATAGCTTGGCACAGTCAACCAGAGAGTACAAAATATCAGCATTTTTTTCTTAATGGGTTGAGAAAGAGAGAACCCTCCTAAAAGTTTCTAATTTTCCCATTGCCTTTTATCTTGCCACTGCCCTTTATCTTGCTTGAGTAGTTGAATTTAAGCAGCATCTGAGGTCAAGTTCTGGTGATCAACAATTCCCATCTTCCTTCAGTCTTTCCTGTGGGGAGGTGGGTGCAGAAAAGGACTCCCAGGAGGACATTTATCCTGGATGTTACTACCAGTGCTGCCTTCAGCTGGATCAAACCACAGCATCCACACAAGAGAGACTGATAAGATGGAAGAAAAGCTCCTTCTTGGTGAAAGGAACATGCATGGCACAATGCATCAAGCAGGAGGCTGCAATGGTGGCTGAACACCACCTGAAATGTGGTATATATCCATCCCACGGCAAGTATTCAAGTCAGATCAGGACTGAGATACAACACACCTCGGTCTGATGGCAGAAGCTGCTGAGAGAACATCGGACAAATGTGAAACCCTTATAAAGAGGTATCACAGATCTCCTGGCACCTAATAATTGTGGGATGCCTTTGTTGATACAAGCAAGGTGCAAAAACTAAAGTATCTAAATAATTATATGTGTTTTCTGCCAGCTGCATGGCAATTCATACTCAGCTATCTCTGTTCTATTGGCAAAGCTGCAGGAGTCCTTTATAATGTTCAGCCACAGATAACATACTACATCCCAGTGGATATTTCATAGTAAACTGCTCAAGTCATTCTCCACCCCCGGCTTTTCTTCTTCGCAAGCTACCTACAAGCAGAGTACAGATTTTTTTCCATTTTACTCAAAGAGTATTTGCTGAGATTTCCATGCACCATCTTTGATCTGTGTATTGCTCCACATATTTGAAGCTCAAAATCTGATCTGCATCAATTGCTGACAGGGGAATTTCAGCCATAGGACTAAAAAAGAAACTCTCAGGATCAGATTTATGGTACAAATATTGAAAGCATAGCATATATTTAAGAAATAGTAATAACTTTGGAAAATTGGGGCATGAAAGTCCCTAGGTTTACTCTGCATACTCAGCTATCAAGGACCAGTAACTTATGTGGGAGAATTCATTCTAGTTCTCATTTTATTATTCATTAACTTTCTGCTCCACCTAGCATCTCACTATTTCTGAAATTAAGGAAATAGAAAATCTTGATCAATATTCTTATGACTTTATGCCTCCTTGACCTATTCTCTTTTCTTACAAAAACCTCTCTTCTCCGAGCTAAACAGCCTCCCTCCAGGCCACCTCCTGCACAAGAAGCTTCTTTGCCCATAAAAAACACTTGCTGCCCTTCACTGAACCCCTTTTAGTTTCCCTTAATCCATCCTTTGTGCCAACCTATGCTTTGGAAGGCGACAACATCATTCATGGGCAGCAGATTAGCTACCTCAATCCAAATAAGATGCTGTTTCCCAGATGAGCACACAGGGTGCTGGTCTAATGATCAGGACCATCCTGTCCACTTGATGAATCAATTGGTGGGGAGCTGCCAGGTATGCAATAGCCAGCAGTGTCTCCACTGCTCCTCTGCACTCACCGGGCTGCAGTCCCTGGGCTGCCAGGGTCAGCACCTTTGAGGAAAACTGAATTTACACCCACACACTTCCCCCTCCCTTCCTCTAGACGTTATTAAAAAAGCTTAATTCCCTGATGATTCATTCACCAACACCTGGGAGCGAGTTCAGCGTTTTGTTCATCTCCAACTAAGTCTTTTCTTCCCTTTAGCAACCGAACAGCAAGCTTTCAAGATTTAAAAGAAATGAGAATGAGTGTGTAAGTGTATGCTTGCTTCCTTAGAGTGTATGAAAGGCTAATTATAGAAATTAAATGCTAATTTCCCAGGATTAATATAGGCAAGTAAAAGGCATTTGCATAAGAGGCTACTTCAAAAGCTTACCTCCTTTTGCTTCTCACCTGTAGTTTCTACACTTTCTCCCTATGCTAGGTTACACCAGGTCAGGTTTTTAATTGGTGCTCATTATCCAAGCTGTGGATGCTCCTCTCTGGTCAGTCCTTTTGCCCACAGGCAACTGCTAACTGCATTTCTATAGTGCTAAGAGGAAAGCAGACCCCATTCCCAGCAAGAGAGGCACTTTGAGCTCTGTCACCAGTAGCTTTCCTGACACCCTGTGAAGAAGTTTAAAGGTGAACAAAATATATACAACTGCAAAATTTTCCAGTCCAGCTACTGCCAGGAAGATACAAAACCTCAAATGCATGCATTACTGATATCTGCATTATTTGATTGTCCTTATTAATGGGCACTGACTTCTACAACTTATTGACACATTTGATCATGTTCAGAACAGTCCAGTTCAATATATCCTCTAAGCAGCCCCTTAAAGCATAGCACTGCAAGCAACTCCATAAATTGAAGGTCTACTATATATTTGTACATACACATATATTTATATGTTTAGTCATATAAAATCTTTCTCCAGCACTACAAGGGGTCTTGGCGTATCAGAATCTGATTACAAGTCAGACTGATGAATGGCTTTAAACTGAAAAAGTGAAGATTTAGATTAGATATTAGGAAGAAATTCTTCACTATGAGGGTGGTAAGACACTGGCACAGGTTGCGCAGAGAAGCTGTGTCTGCCCCATCCCTGGCAGTGTTCAAGGCCAGGTTGGATGGGGCTTTGAGCAACCTGGTCTAGTGGAAGATGTCTCTGCCTGTGGTAGGGGGGTTGGAACGATGATCTTAAGGTTCTTTCCAAC
>JANHGB010060255.1:0-15419 GCA_026283785.1 Coracopsis vasa
TCAGGCACTGGCTAACCCTGCAGATACATGCTATGGATTGACTATTAAAAGAGAGCTTTTCTGCCTCAGGAGCACATTACCCTTTCTTGCTACCCACATTCAAACACCTCAAACCCAGAGGGTATTTCACAAGTCAGCTGGCCAGCATCCACTGCTTTTGGAGCCACTTGTTCCGTCACAGAAGCCATTCCTCATTGGAGTCTTTCGCTTACACTTGCACAATGCTAGGGAATAGGTGTTGCACATTCATTCCAAATAATACAGCACCAGATGGCACCGTAACCAGAGCCTTACAAGGCCTTACTACCTTAGCAGAAGAATTAGCAGAAAATTCAGGGATATAGTTCCTTCACTGGATAGCTGGAATCTTGGTTTGGAAAATGGGAGGGAATGGTGGTGTCCAATTCTACATCTCTAATTGTAGTAGCAGGAGTCTTAACAGCTGTTGGATATTGTAGAACTCCATGTGTAAGAGGGTTAACACAGAGACTAATTGAAACAGGAATCTGTGCGAGTGCCTCTAAACCCACCACCATACAACCGTGTGCTGCTCCTTGACGAACAAGAAGTGAGCAATAATCTCTTTGAAGAACAAGAATGTAGAAATACGTTATCCAGATTGGAAGCGTCATTCGAGCAGTGCCTTGAAACTCATGCAAAGAGCAAATGTTTAAACAAGAAGAAAAGGGAGGGATTGTAAAAAGCGTTGCAGCCTTGTTTTTGCAGCCAGCCACAAGATGGCGGTTGAGGCGGGAAAACTGGGGCAGGAGCTGGGTTAGCGGTTACCGTGTCCGGCAGCCGCACCGCCAAAGGAGGTCGGCAGGTGGCGGGAGCGAGCTCTCCGGCAGAGCAACGCGCTCTGTAACCGGGGCCGGACTTGGCGCGGGAGCTGAGGCGCCTCGGGTGGGCTGCAGACCTTGGAGCACCGAGCCAAGAGAGAAACAAGGGAGCGGCTTTGCGGTCCGAGCTCGGTGATAAGGGGGAGAAGCCTCGTAGCCAGGGCGAGCTTACTCACTGGGGCAGCTGGTGCAGCGAAGGCGTTAAATAGATCGCTGCTTCGCTGTTGTGTCTGACCTGAGCCTTTACAGGAAAAGCCTTCACGTTTCTAACACTCTCTCATCAGGGAACTCTTACTCTTGGGTATAGAAATTCTCATTTTGTTCAGTGTGGACAGTCTTAGAACTGGACAGTTACAAAAAGGCTCAGGTCTGTGGTTTAGTGCATAGTCAGGAGAGCTGCAGAGCCCATCAGTCTTGTTACGAGGTGCAGAACCCATCAGTCTTGTTCTGAGCTGCCCTGCCCTCAGATTTGTGCTGCCCCAAGGATGACTGCGCACACAAGTAACTCTTAAAAACCAGACAGTGCGCATTTTGAAAGTTTCTCTTCCCCAGCCTAGAGACGCAGCTGCAATAGAGCAGGATACAACCCTCATGGAGAGAAAGAAAGGACAGTGCTGACCCGCAAGGAAAGGCTCAGCATTCCTAGGATCCTATGGCAGAGCTGTGCCTGTCTGGGGGCAGCGCACAAGGCCAGCAGGACAGGCAGAGCACTCAGCCCGGAAACGGAAGCGGGGATGTTCTAGAGGGACAGCTCCTCGCCCACCGGAGGACGGCCAGCCGACACCTCCAGTGAGAGGCCACAGTGAGCTGCCTGAAAGCACCCCCCGCTCTGCCTGGTTTCCAGTTTAACCCCCGCCCCCCTCACTCCCTGCCCGTGTCCCTGCTGCCTGGAGCTGTCCCTGCCAGGAGCTGCTTCTCCGTGCCCAGGTCTCCTCCCTGTCAGTGCTCCCAGAGCCCATCCCATGGGCTGTGTGCTCAGCTCTGCCCTGCAGAGCCCTGCCAGCGGCCGGGACTGCCCCGGGGCACCTCTGGCGGTGCAGGGGCTCAGGAACCCCTAAGGCCTCGGGAACCAGTGTTAACGAGCACCGGGCTCTCAGTGCCTTCCCCAAAGCAGAAAAAGAAATTCCCGGCTCCCGCTCTCCCCCCAGCCAACCAAACGTGAAGAAAAGCAAAGCCCTGAATCCTTGCTTCTGAAGGCGAATGCTGCCTCAGTATCTTTCAGAAGGAACCTCTGCCAATAGCGTCAGAGTGATGTGGAGTTCTCAGCAGCCCTGACACATGCATCACCCTCAGCCCTGTATTTGGCATGAAATAGAGGAACTGCCTTCATCTTTATTAGGTAATGGGGGCATGTTCCTGACACCATTACAGTAAACGGAGCTCTACTCAACCCAGCCAATAGAAAGGGCAGGAACTTGGCTCTCCCTTTGGTACCTGACTCTTTTCATCAGAGGAATCCATTCGTGGGCTGCCCAGAACATAACAAAGAGAGACAGGTTCTGTCATCTTCAAGAACACTCATCTGATTTCCGTTGGCTTGAGAGAGTCCTCACCTGCCTCCAAGAAAATCCCCCAGAGGCTGCCATTGTACAGCTCCCTGCACTCAGTTGTGACACCCTCGGGTGTCTCCCGCTTTGTCCCACTGCTTCTAGGGACTGTGGTTTTTCTGCCTGGCACATCTCCACTCTTGACACAACTTGTGCTGGGGCTCAGCACCCAGTGGAGTTCCCTCCCCTCTGACAGGGAGGGCGTAGATGGCAGAAGGGGACTGGAGAAAAGCAGCCCCAAGTGTGAGAAAAATATAGGAGGTTTTGTTGTAAGCGAGCTATAGGAGGAACGGAAAGTCTGTAAGGCATGGGGTTCCAGGGTGTGGGCCCCAGCCAAGGGAGTTTGCGGTCGGTGATAGGAACATCTGTATACAGATAAGGAATTTATGTAACTGCAAGGTGATAGGAACATCTGTATACTGATAAGGAGCTTATGTAACTGCAAGGTGATAGGAACACCAGTATGCAGGTAAGGAACTCATGTAACTGCAAGGTGATAGGAACGTCTGCATACAGGTAAGGAATTTATGTAACTGCAAGGTGATAGGAACATCTGTATACAGGTAAGGAATTTATGTAACTGCAAGGTGATAGGAACATCTGTATACAGATAAGGAGTTTTATATAACTGCAACGCTTGAACGCATGCACCAGAAGCAAAGTTCAGTTCATTCTTGAGAAAGACTTAGAGCCTTCCTCCCCACGACCACCAGAGACCCTCCGAGAGCAGTCAGAGGGGAGGGGTTTGGGTTCCTGGAAAATGTAAATCATTTCTCAGAGGAAGGCTGGCATAGTCAGGAGGTGAAACCTAGAAAGGTATATAAACTGTAAATATCTGTTGAGCAGGGATGATGTTGAGACCGTGGATGATGCAGCCAGCATGCTGCTATTAAAGGGCTCTTTGCTTCACAATTTCTGTCTGTAAAATTTTGATTGCGGAGCAGGTTTCTCACACAAGCCTCTGAAGTTAGGCAGAGAAGGGCTTCTAGTGCTTTGCCCCATAGGGCAGAAGCAGCAGAGTCAGCGCCACCGTCTTTGCTCAATGATTGCAGTGCTGGAAGAGGGACAATGGATAATGCTGAACCTGCCTTCTGCATGATGGGCCACGTGCTCCCTGTAGGATGGGGCAAAGGGATACCACAGCTTCTCCAGCTCAGAGCAGTCCGACTTGGTGGCTTTCAGGTGAGCCACCTGCTTCTTTAGAACATCATAGAGGCTGTGAAGAATCTCATACTCAGCCTCTTGTGAATCCATGGAGGAGCTGGAAGAACTGCTGGAGCTTGAGGATTCCAAGGACCTGTACAGCTCTTGCAGCTGGTTGATGGCCCTGGAATCAATGCTGAAGCTCGGAGCTAGTGATTGAGTCCCTGCTCCCTGGAGGTCTGCCCAGACAACCTTTTTTCTTGGCTGCATCCCTGGGCTTGTGGTCTGGGTGACAGCAGCTCTGGGTGACAGACAGACAAACATCTGGGGGTCTGGTGGGATGTGGGGACACACACATCTGCAGGATGGGAAGTGGGGATACGCAGCACCCAGCACTGTGGTATGCCAGGGTGGGGGCCGGGATGTCTGTGGGAGCCATCTAAGCCCATCCATGGAAGAGCTGTCCCGGGCCGGGGCAGGGCCACCCTGCACCCCAGGGATGGGATGGGTCTCACGTTCCCTGCTTCTTGCTTTCTCCTATTCTTGAGGACACGATGGGTGTTCTCAGTGTCGTGGGGGATCAGTGGCAGCAGTGGTGGGATGGACATGATGAGCCTGGGGAGGCCAAGAGCCATTGATGGGAGACAGGGGACAAACGACCTGTGAGAAATGGTCTCTAGATAAAAACTTCAGCTCAGGGTAGACACAGCAGTGAAGCAGCTATTAACATCTTTGCAAAAATGGGTGTCCTAGCAAGTAGGCACACATAGCAAAGGCAGAACTTTGATTTATATTTCCTATCCCATCCACAGGTTCCCTCCCTTGTTTCCCCATTGGTTGGGTACTCCAAGGTTTACAGCCTATCCAATGTGTAAAATCTACATGCTTAACTGTCCTGCCTCTGTTTACACCTCCCCTTACTCAACTTCATACCTCCCTTCTTATTATTTACTTATCTTCTTTTATGGTTTGATTTCATAACTCTTTGGCAGACTTGTGGTACCCCAACTTACTTGTTGGGGTAACACAACTAACTTGTTTAACCAGCCTGCCCCTGCTTAGTTTCACAGGTTGTACAAAGATAGTATTCTTTTTAACCTCAGAGTGTGTCTTCCGTCCAAAAGATGATATTGTCTTTAAGCACAGAGTGAGTCTTTCTAAGTTATGATATCTCAAACCCTTTGTTTCATTCCCTTAGTAACTTAACCCCAGCCCCAGTATTGAAAAATCTTAATATTGCAAAGACTTGATATTGATCTTAAAGCTGTAATATTGTAAAGCCCTAATATTACAAAGCCCCATCTCCAACTATGCAAAACCAACACTGTTTGTCTCACAATTCCTTCTTTCTCTTATTTATACTATTGTTGTTTTTCGCACTTATTTAAAGAATTGTCCCATATGTTGCTTCCAGTCTGTATAACATAATTTCACATTCTTCTCCTGAAGGTAAGTCATCTGAATAATCTTCATTTTTCTTTTCTTTTATCTAAAGCATTTTATCAGAGTAGGGTGGTGGTTCCATGAGCATTTGTTTTGACAAAGTTGTTTCAATAAGACGCTGTACAAGTCTTCCTATGCACAGAATTATGCAGCATCCTATAGTTATTAATATTACTGCTACCATAATTAGAGAAGTAAAAATTGATATCACTATTCCTCTCCGTTTTCCAAACCAAGATTCTAACCATCTGTTAATGAACTATCTATTCTCAAATTTTCAGCCAATTCTTCTACCAAGATAATGAGGCCTTGTAAGGCTCTGGTTGTGGTTCTATTTGGTGCTGTAGTATTTGGAATAAATGTGCAACACCTATTCCCTAGCATTATACATACTACTCCTTTTTCAGCTAATATATCTAAAACTATTCTATTTTTCCATGCCATCCTGCTGGTAGCATCTAATTGTTTTGCAATTCCTTTTATTGTGTCCCTGGCATGATTTATAAACTTCTGTTTATTATAATAAATATAATTTATCCAATTTATATTTATATTGATTGTAACCTACCAAAACACACACACACAAAAAGATTCAAACTCTGTTGCTACTTGGTTCCTAGCTTTGTGTTCAATCAGGAACTCCTTGAAGGACTCCAATTGAATCAATATAGATTCTTTCAGCAAATGCTGTTCCTAAAATATTTATTTTTACTCTATTCCCGAGGAGTTTGTTTCCCTCTCAAATTCCAGGGTAAATGGAATTGCCAATTGAACAATTGCGCAGGATCCCTTCCAGTTTGGAGGAAGTGTAGACCTCAGGATTTTTTTTCCCACAGTACCACTGTAAGTCTACTCCGGGGATTTTTATAGCTGAGTAGTTTCCTGCATTGTCCTCAATCAGATTTAGTAGATCTGCATGTGTTTTTAATTCTCCTAGATACCTGGTAGCATTCACACCCTGTCGTGAGAGACAAGCTGTATGGTTACCAGATGCTACAGAGAAAGTAGGAGGCACGCTGATGTCCTTGTCCCGCAGAGCAGGGAATAAGAGTGAGATGGATTTACAGGTTTTGTTTCCCCAGTCAAATTTTACAGTGCAATTCGGCACTATGAGACCCTATCGGTCTAGAGTCCATCCTAATGCAAAAGGGATTACTTGTGCTGTAGGTTGACCTGAAGCACATGCATAAGAATTGCTTCTATTTAAACTTTTCACTGTATATTTGACCCATTCTACCAAGGCATTTGTATTTCCTGTATATATCCTGTTTCTATTTCAAACAGCTACTTCAAATCTTTAATTTCAATTACATTTACTATCTCAGGATTATTTGGTGGAGTCCATGTCCCCACCGATGGAGGAATAGTAGTGTCCACAGGCTGGCTATATTCATTCTTCTTTGGCTCCCAAACCACCATTCTAAATCTAGCAATTAGACCCCCTCCTGTCACATCTGCCCCCAGGTGAAAACAACACTGCTTCTCTCACACGCTCCAACCTGGCTCAGGGCAGGGCCCCAAAATCCATGGGCTTGTGCCCCATGGCTTTCCTGAGAGGGCAGAGAAGGGGTTCTGGTGCTTTGCCCTAGAGGGGAGAAGCAGCGGGATCAGTGCTGCCTTCTTTCCAACGATGGTGGCAGTGCTGGAAGAAGGACAGTGGGGTGATGAAGGGGGTTTTCCCAAGAGGAGAGAAGGAAAGCAGCTGGGTGGTGCTCACCCTCTGCAGAAGCGATAGCAAAGCAGCAGGCTTGGGCTAGGATTCACTCCTGTCATGAAGCCTTGTGCTGCTGCTGCTGTTGCCCTCCCCACCCAGGTGCCCATTTGGCACCATCTTCAGCAGCAACTGAGCATCCTCCTCCCACTGCTGCACTGCCCGTCTCCCCCAGCCCCACTTTGGGGCCACAGGCTCTCCCAGGCTGGGGCAGGGCCACCCTGCACCCCAGTGATGGGATGGGTCCCATGTCACCTACCTCTTGCTTTGGTCTGGCAGGAGGACACCTGGCCCTGGAGGTCATCCAGCATGGTGGTGATGCTCTCCTGGCCTACAAGAACAAGGTCCAAGGGTACACAATGTCAATGATGGAGGTCTTACCCTCAGGGCCAGGCTCTGAGGAAGACAAGCCCCTGACCTGGGTGTCAAACTGCCTACCAGCCCCCCAGAGCTCTCACCTCCCTCCCGGAGGAGCAGGCACAGTTTCTCCAGATAGTATGGTACAACTTTGTGGCTTGCAGCTGGACCACCTGCTTCTTCAGGCTATCACAGATGTTGTAAAGAAGCTCAATCTTGATCTCCAGCAAATCCATGGAGCAGTTGGAGTTACTGCTGGAGGTTGAGAATCCTGAGGAGCTGTCCAGCAGTTGTATCTGGCACATAGCTCTGGGATCACTGTCAAAGGGTATCTTGAACTCCAGGCCTGTTGGCAGAGTACCTGCTGCCAGGAGGCCTGCCTAGGCATGGTGTTTTCTGAGCTGCACCCTTGGGGTGGTGTTTCAGGCTCCAGGCTGCATGCCTGGCTTGGTGGCCTGGGTGTCAGGATCTCCAGCCCCTTTCTGCGAGCTGGTGGCCTCGGTGACAGCGGCTCAAGTCTTTCTCCATGGGGTCTTGGCCTGGGTGACAGTGGGTCCAGGCTTTCTCTGTGGGCTGGTGGCCTGAGTGCCAGGTGATCCATGCTGTGTCTCTGGGTTGGCCATCCGGCTGCCAGGGCCACCACGCTGTGTCTCTGGTTCCTTGAGCCTCAGCACTGAGCTTACCCCATGCAGGGTGTCCATGTCTGAAGTGGGGGGCTTGGTGGGGGCAGACTGGCCCTTGCTGCCCTCCAGGGAAGAGGTGGCAAAGGGGAGCAGGTTTATGGACAGAATTGCAGCAGCAAGGGCAGAGACAGGGCTCCCAGCTCTGTCCCCAGCTGCCCTGGGCTGAGGTCCTACACTGTCCTCTTGGGACACCCTTCCCACTCTTCCCTCACTGGGTGACACCTGGGACCTGGGACCCAAGGAGGGGGGGCGAAGGCCCCAGGGACACTGGCAGCAGCTCACCAAGCCAAGCGCCTCCCAAATCTTCCAGATTTCCTCTTTCATGCTGCCGATCTCCTTGAGGAGATGCTGTGAGAGACAAGGGTGGTGGAGGTTGTTCTGCCCATAGGGTATGCCACAAAGTGACCACACACTAGCTGTATAATATGCAGAATTTATTAAAAAAGCACACTAAAGCAAGCACACTAATATGAATTAGGTAAATATCTCTCTCTTATTTACTTATATAGTGAATAAGTACAATAAAGCAAATCAGAGATACAGGTATATAAGTAAAGTACCGAAGAAAGTTAGCAATGCATTAAATCATTACGGTACAGAGAGAACAGAGATTAAGAAGAAATACATCACTAATTACCAGTGAATCATAATCCAGGCCCACATTTCCAGCTGGAAAGCTCTGTTGCAGCTGATGCCAGGAGTCTCAGGTAATTGGGAAGATTCCTATGTGGTGCATCCATCCATAGGTGAGGCTGCTCTCATGGCCATAAGAGGGTCCCGCTTTTATACCCTTATCAAAACAACTGGCTGTATGCCAGATCTCTAATCGGTTACTCATGGGACCATGCAGTTTCTCATGATCTCACTGTTGTCCACTCTGAGAGTGTTGGCCAGGCCCCTGAGTGAGGCCAAGTATGAAGGTCACAGAACAGCTGCACACCTATGTTTTCCTGTCTCTTTCTGACAGTCACGATGAACATAAACATGTATACTCTGCTGAATACCCTGTGGCAAACAACATCCCTTGTTATGGTTCTCAGTCATGAAACGGAATCAACTCCCAGGTAGGTTCCTGTCCATTATAGGAGTGAGCCCCAGGGGAGGATCCCTGCAGACCAGGACCTTGGTCCCTACCCCTGCCCCGAGGGAGCTGGATCCAGCTGTGCCACTTGGGATGCTCAGGAAAAGCACGTGCCTGAGCAGCTCAGTGCCGTGCAGGGTGAGGCCCCTCTCCAGTCCCCATCATTGCCGGGTTTAGCCCAGGAGCCCCAGCACAGCCTGCAGCAGGCTGTGCAGCGCTCTGAAGTTCACACATCCAACTTCTGCTGTACTGATAGTAACATCCAGCAGCTGAGACAGGCTGATCGGTGCCACTGCTGCTGCTATGTCCAACAACAGGAGTCTGATCTGTGGGTAGGAAAGACAGCGGGTAGCCAGGAGCCTGCCTCCTGTTCCACTGGCCATGTGGCGGCCCCTTCCCCACTGCCCCTCCTGCCAAGGCGCTGGCCCTTCTGCCCCCCAAACAAACCTCTCCATGCTGAAGGGTCCCACAGTCTGTTGAGGTGCACATCAGCAACCCTGGGGACACTGTAAGGAAAGTATTCTGACCCAATGAACTACACAAATCCACCCTGGGGAGTTCCCCTTGAGCGTATTTCCTTTGAGTGAATCCAGAGGAGGCCACCAAGATGCTGTGAGTGCTGGAGCACCTCTGCTATGGAGACAGGCTGAGGGAGATGAGCTTGTTCAGCCTGGAGAAGAGAAGGCTCCAGGGAGACCTTAGAGCCACTTCCAGTGCCTAAAGGGGCTGCAAGAAACCTGGAGAGGGGCTTTGGAAAGGGGCCTGTAGGGACAGGACAAGAGAGAGTGGTTTTAATCTGACAGAGGGGAGAGTGAGATGAGACATTAGAAAGAAGTTCTTCTGTGTGAAGGTGGTGAGGCCCTGGCACAGGTTGCCCAGAGAAGCTGTGGCTGCCCCATCCCTGGCAGTGTTCAAGGCCAGTCTGAACAGGTCTTGGAGCAACCTGGACTAGTGGAAGGTGTCCCTGCTCGTGGCAGGGGGTTGGAACTGGATGAGCTTTAAGGTCTCTTCCAACCCAAACCACTCTGTGATTCTATGTTTCTACTATTTATAAGAGATGACAAACTAAACAGGAAGATTTATGTAAGATATACAATACTGGAGGACAGTAAGATTGCAGGAGAAGCCGTTAAAAAACCAGTATGCACATTTTCTGTGGAAGAACCTGAGCCACCTGCTTTATGCAAACACATAAATGATGAAAAAAGCTGGGCTATACCATATCAGAAACCACAGCCTCAGTCATCTATCACGTTTTCAAAGCTTTTGCAAGCTTCAGAAAATAAGTTGCCAGCTGTAAGTAGGCTCAATACTGCAGGTAAGGTTGCCAGTATTTTGGTATGCCTTGTGTATGCTATCTCAGATCTGAATTTGTTCTCTTCTTCCCCTCTGCATAGAGGATTTTTTCCACACTTTTCGTGAAAAAAACTAACACAGAACACGATGGAAAGCAGCAATATGCAAGTTGCAAGGAAGCCCAAGCAACTTCCCCTAGGACACGAGCATGCAGCTCAGAATTCCGAAGGACATCGACTCTTGTCTGTGCCACTGAAACTCGGCTGCGGCTTTGCCCTCACCACATTTTGGCGGGAACGGGAGTTCATACGAATCGAAGGACACAAATAAAGACCACCTTTTTCATCACCATCTGCAGAAGCTCCTGACGCAGCCCACCAAGCAGTGCAGGGTGGTGTGGGCTGGGGAGGTGGGTAGGGGCTGTGCCACCCGTCCTCTCAGCATATAAACCCGCGGGTTACCAGCCCCCATCCACACCACGGGTGACGGCCAGTCCACAGACGCGACCCTAACACTCCCCTTCGCCGGGGTAGTTCCCTCCTGACCCCTCAGGCCCCTCCTTCCCGTCACAGGGGCAAGCAGCTCCGCCCTCCGCAGCGCGCCCAGTTCTTGCCGTGGCTCCTCCTTTCGTCGCTTGGTTGCGGCGGCGCTTCCGTCCGTCGGGACCGGTATGGCGGCGGTGACCGCTTTCACTTCTTCTTCCGTCTTGCGCCCGGGCTTGGCGCCGTTGAGGAGGTGGGGAGCGCTTTTCTGTCCGGCGTCCCTGGCCGCCTACAGCACCAGCAGCTCCCCTCGCCGCGCCGCCAGGTACGCCGCACCGCTTGGGGCATCTTCTTCCTCACACCTTCCTCCTTCCTTCCTTCCTTCTTTTTCTCCCGGTGTGGCGGGAGCGCTCTGGGGAATGGCGGGCTGCGCGCGCCGCCGCCGTTTAACGGTCGCGCTGGGAGCTTGCGGCGGGTGCCAAGCACCTGTGGGGAGAGAGTTTTGTCTCTTGTCGGCCGCTTCCGGGCCGAGTTGTGTTTTTTCCCGGGAAGACGGGGCTATGCGGAATCGGTGCTAGAGGGAAGAGGTACTGGGAGCGACGGAGGGAAGGAGAAAGGGCTGCGGCACCGGCGTCGTGGATCCAGCGGCGGGTTAAACGGTGCCCTGTCATGCGGGAGGGCTTGCGATGTGGTCTTCTGCCTCCTCGTTGATGGGAGTCTAGCTGTTAAATGTGTTCGCTCCTGATAGAAAACTATTTCTGCACAGTGGGTCCCTATTTCTGTTCTTTGCTGCTTGTAACTGGCGTGGTTTATTTATTTATTTATTTCCCCCCCCAGTTCTGCGAAATGTAGGTGTTCCTGTAATGATTTTACAAAGGTTTTCATGTCGTACATACAGTACTGAAAACATCCCATTGTGATGCCCCCTATGATGTTGGGCTTTTAGTGTATAGGATGGTCTAAAATAGCAGCTGAGGTCTTTGTTTCTGTAGTATCTTGCAAGTCACTGGATGCACTGATGAAAAAGATTCAGTACCAGAATTGTTCTGTTATAAACCCAGGGTTCAGAATAAGAGCATCCATGTGCAGGAGGTTGCTGGAATTGGAAGGTGAGTTGAATTCAGGCATATTTAGTCTAGCAGGTGTGTAAGTGTATGCTGCCCTGATAAACTCTCAGGATCTTAAATATTACATAGGGAGAAATGCTTAAAGCTTTAATAGTTGTTGAGTAAATCTGAAGACTTGAAAAATGGGGTTATGAATAGATGGTGACCTTGTAGCAGACAGTGGGTTCTTGATAATGTTATATAAAAAGTTGAATTAGTGCAACTGTTCTCTTACTTTGGGAAGGTAATTTCTGGAGTCAAGAAGGATGGAGATTAACCTTGGAAGGAGAAAGAGAAACGTTTTGGAATGGTAAATGACAACACATTACCACCTCATTTGTTTCCTTTTTGGTGATGGTATCTAAACCCCAGAACAGTTTCTGCTTGTTAGCCACTGGTATTTAAACAAGTTTCTTTGAGTAGCTTGGTAGGCAGTAGGGGGAAGTCTGTGTCTGGAGTTATTTTCAAGAAATGGATGATGCCCTTGGCAGTTTGTTTGTTCTCCTAGAATTATTTTTATTTCCCTCATCTTAAACGTTAGCAGAGGAAATAAATTGTTTCACAGCAACTTCCTTATGCTGTTAGGATAATATTTAAAATCCACAGTGTTCTACCATCCATGTGTCTACAAAGTTTAAATAAGTGTCTGCGACTAAATATGGTATCTACTGGCTGTTGGATAGTTTCCCCATGTGTTGAATTGTTAAACATTTCTCATGTTTGAGTGTGCTGATAAACAAATATGCATCATAGTAATATAACAAAACTTTAATCAGATGTTGGTTTACTCCAGTTAAGTAGTTTATTCTAGTAGAGACAAAGTGCACATCTTGTTTTAGACTGTCTCAGAAAGCATGGTGGATTTTTTTTCCTCAGTGTTGTTCTAGATATAGACTTGCTTGTCCCCCAGAATATGATACAGAAAAAACACAACTGATCAGACTGACAGGACTGTGAAAACCAGTCCAATTTGAACACAAAGCCAGAATGCTTTATTATTGGGTTTACTAATGACTTGGAACTACTTTCGTCATGACAAGCTAATTCAACATTTATTAAACATCTGTTTAATCTGTTAAATCTGTTTGTGCATGCATATACATTAAAGTTTCAAGCATATGTATTTCCAGAGAGTGTTAAAATGGTTTAGTTTTGGATGTTCAGAGGTAGTCAGGCAAAGAAAAAGATTATTGCTGAAGGATGTCAAGCTCTTGTTTTCTTAATACCTAATGAAACATTTTGCTAATCTGCTAGGGATTTTATTTTATTTTTTTTTTTTTTTTCCTTCTTCCCAGGGAGGTTTTTCATTGGAACTAAACCCACACTTCTGTTATACAACAGGCTATGCATGTTTCCATGTTATACTGAGTTTGTACCCTTGTCTTAAAAATCGGGATGAAATTGTGAACCCACTGGAATGATCAAGAGAGATAAATACTGCTGTATTCCTAGAAAATAGTGGTAAAATAACATCACGCATTTTGCTTATTTTATCTGTCAAGCAAAGTTCAAGCAACAAGAGTCGAAATAGTCAAACACTAGGTGTAAGAGTCAAGTAAATAATTATGGTGATTACATTAAATTTATTAAAATATTTCAGGAAGAGCAGTCTGTCTTGCTGTAGTGATGATAATCTGAGATAAATTCTCAAGACTGAAGTAATTGTAGGAGTATTATTTTTTTCAGAATATCTTTAACTTGAAGCCTTTCTGGTTTTGGGCAAGTTTTTGTCCTGAGGCTTTCGCTAAAGCTTGTAGAACTCGCTGTTGTCTTCAGAAAGATGCAGATGTTGAAGATCCCATTGTAGCACTTTTTGGATAGGGTGTGATATGTATGTTCTGTCCAAGCTTAGAATGTGTGTGTGTGGCAGTGTGCTTTTGGCACTGTTTCCTGTTCGTTTGCTTTGGTTTTGGTCCTTGGATGACCGAGAGGGTTGAACATGACAGTGTGAGGTGAACATGACAGTTTTAAGTGAGGACAGATCTTGGAAACTTAACGAGTCTGTGTCTAGATTTTTTAGGAAGAGGCATGCACTTAAAGATTATTTGCTTAAAGGTTAAGAAGACTTCTCCTTTGGCAACACATTTAGAGTAAAAGTAGCATATAAATGCAAAACATGTTCATGTGGATTTAGAGTATCTTTTGTAACCCAAATATTGTGAAGTCCTTGTATTCTTAAATATGTATGGCATTTCTGCACAGGCAAGCATTAGGTATTTATTTGGCATAATGAGTACATGGAAAGAAGTGTCTGATGCCAAAGGCACATATAGCTAAAACACAAATAATGAAGATGAGAGACATCTATGAAAATGAGTGCATACAGAGCAGGTCATGCAGGAAAAGAATAAAACCACATCTGTTGGCTTAATTATTTTTTTACATATATATGTATTTAAGTTAAACACTACAGAAACTTGTGTTTGGGAAGTAGCTAGGGCTGGTGTAAAACTGAAGGAAACAAGGTATTCATGGCTTTTGTCTTTTGTGTGCGAAGTATGTTTGTAATACTTCGCTTTTCTCACAGTTGGGGAAATTGTTATCAGCAAATGTGTTAATTTTTCTTTCTCTCTCTCTCTCTTTTTTTTTTTTTTTTTACATGAATTCTAGGTACTTTGGGTTGTTTTTTCTTATTTTGGTTTGTTTGGTTTTTTGTTTAAGTTATCATGGCACCTTGTTGGTGTCATTATAAAACTCACCTGGAGTCTGTGCTACACTATATCAGTTACAAGTGGTAGTCATGTGAATTAATTTATTCAATTCAAAGCAGGGGTTCAACCTGTGTGTGTATGCATACATGTAAAGCTCTTCCTCTCAAAGAAGGAAGTGAAGGATGTTTGTGGCAGGGAAACCCTCTCCTGCTCAGCCTTACTTTGTAGTAATGAGGTGATGGTCTCTGAATAGTAGCTGATGAGCCAGGAAGGTGTGGTTTTCTTATAGTGCCTCACAGCTCTGCTCAATAGGAGTCAACTTGTCCATTAGTAACTTCAGCTTTGCTTCAGTGTGGTAGTTCTGCGGAGTTTGTGTTATTTTACTGTGTTTTTACAGGTAGAGTAGTATTTACTTGTTACTCTTATCAGATGATTGTACCAAGAAACGTGTATGTATCATGTTTGGATTCTTGATGTTTCTGTGAAGAGAGGTTCAGTTAGTGAAGGAGATAGTGTAGGTGCAAGCTTGGATTGTTGTGGTATATGTCCTGTACACATGTACAAGGTGAGGAGTGGCTATGCTGGCTTACAGTAGGCGGACAGGCAGGAAGGTGAAGAAGACTGCGCAACCAGGAGAACAACCAAGGTAAGATAAAGCTGACACTTGGAAGATCTGAACAAAATAGTACTTAAGGAAGTCTTGTTCAGTCAAGATATGCTTGATCTTTAAGCAGTTACCTGGTGAGGGCAGCATGGGAAGTTGATAAAAGCCATTAAGAGCTTTAATGAAGGGTATCTCTTAATATTATTGTCACCAAAGTGTCATTCAGGGGTGAGGGTGGAGCTTGTAAGATTGAGATGGGAATTCAACTTTCATTCTATTCTAGGGTGCCTTTGGAGTGCTGTTAAGGTTTACCTCTCTCATGGTTTAAGCCCATCCGGCAACTCGGAACCATGCGGCTGCTTGCTCACTCCCCACCTTCTTTCCTGCCCCCTGTTCCCAGAGGGATGGGGAGGAGAATCGAAAGAATGTAACTCCCACAGGTTGAGATAAGAGCAGTCCAGTAACTAAGGTATAAC
>JANHGB010060258.1:0-17438 GCA_026283785.1 Coracopsis vasa
CTTCTCTGGGGTGACCTCCCTGTCCTTTGGCCAAGAGCATGGCAGGTCATGGGGGAGATGGCAGCTGCCTGAACACACAAGAGGCAGAATTTGCTGGGATTTGGCCAAGGCTTTGGTTGGGGCTTTGGCTGAGGCTTCAGTCAAGATGCTCCCAAGATCTGTGGCCCCTCCAACTCCTAAAGCTGGTCCTCACTTGCTCCAGTGGCTGGCAAAAAAGGCTTTCCCCCTTGTCCTGACTCCTTTTGCTGGCTTCATATACACTAATGCCTGTCTCTGCAGTTGCAGGCACCTAGCGCTTGCTTCACTCATATGCATGGGGTAGAAAGTGATTTTATGTAGAAAAATATTTAAGAAAAGATTTAATCAATAATTGTGTTTCTCTCTATCATTTTGAACCATCTGAATCGTACTTCGTTATGTATGGTTTATCCCATTCAGTTTGGAAATAGTGTTTCAGTGATGTTTGACTTTCAATCCTAAAGACTTGAGAGCCGCCTAGTGGAGGCCTTTCTCTGAATCCCAAAATTCAGCAGTCTTCTTTTTATCACAAGTGTGTTGCATTCTTTATTGGTATCACTACTGACACTATTCTTGTAGCTGAACGCCACTTAAGGACACCATCTGGATTTCATATGTTTGTCTTTTTTACAGAAATGTGAATCACCCTCTAAGATATAAAACTGAAAGTAGTTTACAAAAAATAAGACAGAATTGGAAATGCTGGATTAATTTGAATTAATTAATTGGAATTAATTAATTGGAATCAATGACAAAAATATTTTCTAACTGCACAGATCCCAGCATTAGACAACCTACATCAATGGTGTAGTGGCCAGTACTACTAACAAGGAATGTGACTCTGTAGACCCAAGTCTGAACAAAACCAGAAAATACAGAAGACAATAATTAATATAATGTATCATTATTTTTTATCAGCACCAAAACTTGATGAATTAGGCAACTGTAAAATAAGTAAAATTGCAATTACAAACAAAATCCCATTATTTTAGATAGCTATACCTTTTTCTCTTGTTTTGCTTGCAACACATTTGATTAATGATCACGAGGTGCAAAAACACTAGGCACATATGCACTCATGTATCACTGATGCATCAGACTGAGTAGCACTTATTCTATTGCATGTTTGTACAAGGTCAGTAATGTAGAAAGCTGTAAATCAGACTGTGTCTGATGCTTTCTTTTAATCTATCTATTATTGTTTTACATGTAGATGTAAACCAAAGATGAATAACATAACCAACCCTGGTTTAAGCCAGTCTTGTCTTCAGGTGTAAAACCTGATGTATATGTATATCTATATCTATATATCTATATCTATATCATCTATATCTATATCTGTATCTGTACCTATATCTAT
This sequence comes from Coracopsis vasa, assembly GCA_026283785.1. Taxonomy (NCBI): domain Eukaryota; kingdom Metazoa; phylum Chordata; class Aves; order Psittaciformes; family Psittacidae; genus Coracopsis; species Coracopsis vasa. The sequence continues at coordinate 1,379 of JANHGB010060258.1, forward strand.
ATCTGTATCTATATGTATATGTATATGCGTATTACTTAGATCTAAGACACAGGAGTGGGGTCTTCCCACCTTTTTCAAGTGGGAAAATAACATTTTCCCACAGCATTAGGAGAGCATTAGGAACAGCATTAGGAATAGCATTAGGAGAGCAAGTAAAAGCCAAGGAAGAAAAGTGAGGGAGCTTGGGAGTCAGGGATGTTTCCAAAGCTCAGGAAGAAAAATGTGAGGCTGTGTTTAAAGTGCACACTGTGAGTCTATTAGCATCACAGACATGAACAGGCCCAACAATGACACAATGAGGTTTATGTGTTATGGCTCTGGTGGGACAGCAATTGTGTCTCATGGTTCCTGTGAGGAACTAAGGCATGCCTACAGGGAGCTTCAGTGGGACTGGAGGTAAGTCAAAAAACTGAGGAAGACCTGGAACAGGAAGCTACAACAGTGATGTGGAAGAGCTGGAGACCTGCAACAAATCAGAGACTCATCTCTGACAAGGCAAGGAAGTGCCTTGAGCAGTAATCTCAAGGTCTCCGTGGCTGAGGTCCTATCTCATGTTAGATAAAATTTCTCCATCATGAATGTGATGCAGAAATGAGATTCTGTGGAGAAGTAAACTCAGAGTTCACTACATCCCACTTGACTGTAACAGGACTTGCAAGTACCATAGAATGCGGCATACTGCTGCAAAAAGCCTGACTTATTGTGGTACTGCTCTAGTTTTACCAATTGAAATGTTAGAAAGAAACTGACTTTTAAAACAAAAACACCAACAAAACATAGTGTGTAGTAGTGTAAGAATGAAATAATATCTTAAAGAAATGACATTTTTTCCCTATCCAGCATCTGAAATCAAAACCACAACATAGAGGAACTGAAAATGCCTATTTTTTATTTGGAAACCTCAAACAGCTGTCAAAACAGAGACACCAAAGGGTAAAAATGTTGAATAAGTGCAGCAAAGAAGCACCAGTGACAAGGAAAGAATACCGTCTTACCCAGAGGGAGGATAAAAACAGTGAAAAGGCATATGCAGTTATATTGACATACTTATTTCCTCTTACAAGTTTGACTGTCAAGTTGAGATAGTAATAAGAAATCTATTCCAAGAGTATTTCATAAGAGAAAAAGTGTTCCTTGAGATAAGAATAATCTTTCTGCTCTGTTGACGTGTAACATCTTGTGCACTGAGACGAATTTCTTCTCAGGCATGTCAAGCAATCCAACTCTCAATTATTATCATAAATGTATATATATTTATTACATACACAGCTAATATGTAGCTGGAAAAAAATGTATATGAATATATCTAGGCAGAAGAGAACTGGAAAATATATAACAAATAAATTAAAAAAAAATAAAAAAAAAAAAAAACCAAAAAAAACAAAAACAAAACCAACAAAGCTCCTTTCTTAACCAGATGCTATAACATGCCCTCCCAGAATACAGCATCTGACATGGACAATCATTGCCATTTACCTAGAGATTATGGTTTAATAATCATGAGAATGTCTCATTAAGAGAAATCCTTCAAAGATTCTGGTCTTTCAACTGCTGGCAATTCTAAGCAATGATGGAGCAATATTACAAAATCCAGTTTCTTATGCAACATGCTTAACCTTATAAAGTATGCTTAGCAGTTCAAGATATTTTGCTTTGTATGTAATTTGTCCCTGTTTTAAGATGAAAGAAAGAAATTATATATTTAAATCTTGAATTTTAAGTACGTCTTCTTGAAAGTTTGTCATATTTTGCTTAGGGCATTTTATTTGGATAGGTGGTCTGGATTCAAATAGAAATAAAGTTGCTGTGAAACTGATAAATGACATTGTTCATCTAGTGAAGTCTGAAGAATTGTCTGCAATTATAAAAAAAATATGTAATATCTCTATTAAGGAAAAACTTTCAGTAAGGAGTTCTGCTAGGACTGATGCTTCACCATACTCCAACAGACTACTCCCTTATATTAGATGGCAACCTAGACTACAAACTGCAATGAAAAAGAATATTAAAAGTCATAAAGGTGAGTTGCTGTTTCACATTACCTTAAGGTAGGACTTGCAATCAGAACTTAAGTCAGGCTTGCCCCAAACTGCAGGCAAACCATGATAGATTTTATTTTACAAAGCTATATGAATCCTTCCTCTATTAAATGAAGAAATCAACCTATTGAATTCATAGTTTTCATCTCCTGATCAGTGCCTTAGATTATTGTGATAGACATACGAAACTCAGAGAACTCAGGATTCCAAGTTCACCTAGGAACTTAGAAAAGGAATTGGTTTTCTGTATTCTGCCCTAGTGTTGAAGCTGATCATTTTGTGGAAGACAGCACACTTTGTCAAGACATACCATAGGACACAATCAAGAAAGACCACACTTCCTAGGATGTCTGTTCTCAGTGCATAATGCTTTAAGGATCCAAGCAGGTAAGCTTTTTGTCCTCCCAGACACAAGTTCTGAAGTAAAGTGGAATGACACTGGAGTATAGAACCAAGTGCATCACTTGATATAGAACTCTTTGTGCATCACTGATTTCACCTTTAAATGGAAACTGGCAAATTATTTATGCCTTTTAAGATAAAGCAATATTAAAAGAAAAATACTCATCTATGCATTTCTGTAAAATTTGCCTGTAAAGCATGCATACCTTGCAACAACCAAGCAAATGGAAGTAAAAATCTGCATGCTGTGTCACATTTTCACGAATTCGGGCACAAAACACATGCTCACATACAAGGTAGCCATAAATTAAAAAAAAAAAAAACAACAAACAGTGCTGCGTAACTATGAGGGGAAAAGAAATGTAGAGAAAAAAAGGAACTTAAAAACAGTGAAGAGGTGGAGAATTCTGAGAAAGACAAACAGAGACATCCTGTTTGGCTTCAGATACAAAGAGCTTTCTAACATCCTAACACATGGTTTCCTAGCAAATACAGTGTTAGCATAGCCACATATATTTCCAGAGAAGGCTTTCACTCATGGAAATGGTGAAAAAGAATAAATAAATATTTCCTGAAATGCAATAGACCCACAAAAGTTAATTATGGTTAATTTTTAAATCATCCTGCGTAGAATTATTGTTGCAAAATAAGAGACCTATCAAGGACTACATTAAATTGACACAAAACTGTGTTAAGTATTTTGATTTTATCTGGAAAAGTAGTAAAGGACAAGGAAAAAAATTAAAAATATTTTTTAAGTCCTACTGTCTTACTATAAATAGACTGAATACTGGAAGTGAAAACAATTGCTTTAGATTGTTTTACAGTAACAGCTGTGGTTGTTGAAATAGCTACAGACATTATGCAGATCTCCCTATTAAGGAATGACCAGTGCTCCACTGAGTTTGAATCTATGCTGACTTAGACCAGCTACATACTGCACAGTGTTGGTCACATGGGAAGGCAGATGGGACGAAAAAGAAAGGAAAACAAATTATTTTTATTTGTGTTTAATAAAATTTGGCCTACAGGCTTTATGTGACTCAGTACTGAACATCTGGGATTGATCAGAGGATCACAGACTGGAAAACAGTCATACGGCTTCTAGAAATAAACACATTCAGTTCCTCTTCCATAATTTATTTTTTTAATGACAAACTGAAACTGCCATTTTAAGTCTTTTTAATACTTGCAGCCATGGTATTTTTAACTTTTTAGTAATTTTTAGTGTTACTTTTTCACATCATGGCATCAGACAATTCTTAAATTGCATTTAATCCTGGACTGGCAGTAGTGTTTGGGATTTCCATCCACACACACACACTCTCGTAATTCACTACTATTTTGCTTCAAAATTTTCTGAAACAATGGTAGTCTTGCAACTTCGATTTTTATTAGTTCCTTTCCTCACAAGCATCATGGGAGCAGCACAATATATGATGCAAGATGCAGCATTGATGAGCTACATCGACCGGCGTTTCCTGTCTTTAGAGGTATGTGCTAGTTGTATAATTCTGCAATACTGCCTAACTGCAAAGAGGGTTGAAAATGTATGAAGTTTCTTCTATGAACACGTAACAGTTTGCATGATAAACAATATAAGGGAGATAAACTTCCAGGTTTTTCAAATAAGTAAAATTGTAGCTAAACCTTTAACTATAATGATTCCTAATTGTCACATTATTATTTACTACAGGATATGATTTCATAATGTTATATTCTTATTCTGTTATCACTTGTATTTTTTTACATCAGTGAATTTAGCTAAATATGCAAATATTTATAGTACTGTCACAGTCCATCATAGGGAACAGTGTAACTGTGTTGTTACCAGTAGAAGTGCTCAAGTATTAATAGAGACAATAAGGATATTAATAGATATCAGGTATTTTTCCTTTGTACAGATGAGCCTACCTGGAAGAAAGTTTAAGACACATTTGTGTAAACTAACAGTATATTTGCACTTTAACTAGGAGCTGAAATAATCCCCTTAGAGCTGCGAGGCTGAAATAGACATTTGCTTTCCATTAATTATACAAAAGCACCAACACCACCTTCTTTTTCTGCAGCAGAAAACTACCAGAACTTCAAAATACCTTTTCAATATTGGCATGCTCTAATTATACATAGTAAATTTTAAACCATTAACATGTCCTTGGCTCCTGACTTGTGTCGCAGACTCTTAGGGAAGCTTTAACTTGCCTATCTTTCATTCCCTTTTTGTACAAAGCCCTCACTGGTCTTATCACAACACAGAAAAAACAGAAGGATTAGCCTGGTATCCTGTTCCCATTTTATAGACTAAGATTTAAATTTTCTTAGCCACTGTAGGAATAACTTCACATGGAAATTTCCATTCATTTAGCAGCCATTAAAAATGATGCAATTCTACTTGTGGCATTTGGTGCAAGGGGCAAGAAACAAAGAACAAGAAAAAGGGTGAGGCAGATATTGAAGAGAACACCTGAAAATACTTAAACTTGTAGAAAGCACAACATCCTGGAAACTTATGGTCACATATAAGTAGGTGGGGGGGGGTGAGGGAGAGGGAGGGGAGGACACTACACAATGAGCACTTTGCAAACCACCACTGCCAAGTATACTTGGAACACCTGCGTACTGCAAACTCATTTAGCAAACTCAGATGTCCCCTATTCAAACACCACCTTAAATAAAACACATGAAAACTGTGCTTAAAAGACGAAATGAGAACAACCAATCTAGCAGTTAGGTCTACTGTGATTCTGTGTTTGGGTTTATATATCGGTTCAATTTCCTCACCTTCCCAAAGCGGCAGCTGGGCTTCTGTTTTCAGGCCACCTATGATCTTCACAAAAGTGGCTGCTTTACAATCAAGAAACCACTTTCCTCACCTTTAAAAACATTGATAATTTGAATCTAGGTATAAAGAAAAATATGTTGCTGGGTTTCTTTTGTTTTTAAAGACTGCAAAAAAATTGACAAAAAACCAGCAACCTTCTCAAACATAGGTTTTCGATTTTCCATTTTAAATGAGTGAAAACGAGCCACACTAGATATTTTTTTGGTCAGAAGAGGTGTATTTATGTGAAATGTTCACATTTTAGATTTCCATCAGAAAAACTTTTGTAACCACTTCACCAATGGTCGTACAGGAGGAGTTCTGAAAGGTTTCTGGAAAGCAAATAGTCAGAGATTGTGTGCACTTAAGTGTCTCTGGCTGTTTCCACCAGAGCACTTTTGCCACTTTAGGCAACAAAACAAAGTATCTGGTGGTCAGTAACCACATCAAGAAAACAAATGTGGGGTTTTTGTCTAGAGTTGTGAATGCTAATGCTAGTCTAATATGTCCGTTTCATGTAGATAAACAGTGACAGACCATCAGTTTGAAATAGATAGGGGGCAGGGGGACTGGAAAGGAAAGAATAGTGCAGCCTTTAAAGTAATCATGAATGAGGTTGTAATCATATATTAAAATATACATGTCTATCCATGTATTTTCTTCCTGTGTTCTAACTCAAGAAGAGGCTGGAAAAATGCAACCAAGACATACTGGATTACGTGGAAGAATTCCGAGACTTTTCAAAGATGGTACTGTCACACCTGGCACGACTGAACAGTTATAAGGCTGAGGTTAAAAGTGAAGTAGAGAATTTGCTAACAAGAATTGAACGAGCACAGAGGGACATTGACTATTTTGGATCTGTCACAGATTCTAATACATGTATAGAAGTACATGAAGACCTGGTGAAACAGCAGCTATTTGAAGAAGAAGAAACAAAAAGGAAACTTAAGCTCATGCTTAATGCAAGTAAGAACAGTCTACTTTTCAGAACTTTGATGTGAATGAGACAGTACATACCTGCTGATACAGGGATAACAGGTTTCCACAAGTTATGTGAATACCACAGATAATTGCAGGGAGCTTTGCCTGTGTAAATATTAGAAAAAAAAAAAAAAAAAAAAAAAAACAAAAAAAAAACAAAAAAAAAACCTAAAAAACTAGCATGGGAGAGAGAAGGAAGAAAGTACAGTTCAAACACTTATTTTGCAGATACTCTGCTGCGTATCAAAATGGTTAGTTGGAAGCTGCTTTTTATTATAAAGTTATGTAAAAAGCCTCTGAAGGTACACTCTTGCAAAGTCACAGAAAAAATGCCAGTGCATTTCTGAGTATTGCTGCTATACCAAGAAATTAATGGTGGTCATTGTTCATTGGCATGAGCAGAGGTCAAAAGCTCAACTCAAAGGTGAACTAACAACTTAATAAAAGGACTTAATTCATTTCTACAATCTGCATCTGTTTTACTGTCCTCCTCTGTTATTTTTTCTCTCCGTCTTCCCTTCATGTATTTTGTCATGAGAACACACTGGTTTAGCTGCAAGCAAAGCTCAGTTCCCATCTGAAAATTAAGTGTTAAGGTACTTAGTATGAAAAATATACACACAACCTATATCTTAAAAAAAAAAAAAAATTATAAGTATCTTTGCCTTAAGAAAGTTGGTTATAGATGTAAATTATATATTGTGGACATATTTGGAGTAATCTGTTTCCTTTTCATTCAAAAGTAGTAAAAAATTAAAAATAAACAGTAAGAAATATAAACTGCCTTTTTTTTTAAAGCTGGGTGAAAGATCTTTAACATCATTAATTCTACAATTCTGCTACCTTCAACACAATTAGATTTAATTTTACAAATAAGATTATAACTTATAGTAAGAGATTAATAAGGCAGATGGTAACAGAAGCAATCACCTATTCTGTTTCTAAGATCTAATATTACACCAGAGTTCAATGCTCTGAATATCAAGATTTCTTTTTTCATACATAGATTTTTTGAACATTAGGCATCTTTTTTGAGGCAGAAAAAATGTAGGATACTTAAACTGACTGTTGTAAGGACACTTTGAAAAATTTATCTTTCCAAGTTTTAGAGGGAAAGAAATTACTTTCCATTTCCCTTATTGGAAATTATTAATTTTTTTCAACTTTTCATAGCAACTTTATTTTCATCAGTACTAGTCAGATGCTTGTCCCATTGATGCTGATGGTAAAACTAGTTCCTGTGCAGATTTTACAGCACGTAGAAAAAGTAGCAAGACCTAGCAAATAGTAGCTCTGCTTCCATATCGTCATATATTAGCCAGAAGTTACATTTATTTTTGCTGAGCTGTTCCAAAACTCTAGCAAAAAAATGTAGTTTAGGTCCAACTTTGTTTTTGGTTCAAGTTCACACAAACTTGAAAATAACGATCAAGTAGAATCACTGTTTTTACATGCAATAGTTGATACCTCATCCTGCTTTGGTGGGAAATGGGAAATGATCTGTGCATTTTGGGGTATGATAAGAAACAGTGAGCTTTGAAGATATTATTGTGGAGAATGTGGAAAAAAACTAGTAAACTTTTTTCCCACTGTGGATGCCTCTGTTTCTCAGCCTTCTCCAAGCTGTTATGAAAGCCAGAGAGTGAAAAATCATCTCTCAAAAAGAGAGATATTATTCACAGATTTCAGTTGGCAATCAAGTTATCTCTCCTGCAGAGGAAGATAGTGCTAAGGCTGACTAGGTATTTGGATTCAACAGGTTTTTTAATCAATAAATATTAGCTTTGGGAAAGCTTGCTCAAAGAAGGAGCATCTAGAGTGAGAACTCTCAAGAAAAAAAATCTATGTTGTAGCAGCATATCTAAATGCTTTGGTTAGAGGGTTTCAATACACACAAATGACATAAAGGTTGCTCTTTACAGACAACTGGAATACTGCCACTGACTTCAATAGGTTCGTATCAGGCCAAACAACGAGGCTGGTTTTGCTTTCCTTATTCATCTACTGCCAGAACTTTCTGCCTTAGGGCTATATTCTGTTTACTAAAATGAATGCACTTCACTAAAGGCAATTCTTTAAACTTCAAATAGTGTCTCTTGTAATTTCTGAGTGCCTTTGGCAAACAAGTTTGTTAATACGCTTTGCAGTAGAATTTTTCCTGAAAAGGATGATATTGGGTAAAGATCTTGGCATCTGGATGCCCAAGTTTTTGGCAAATGTGGTGGGTTTTGGTCTCAAACATCTGTTGAAAGTGCATACAAAATGCAATGAAGCCAAAACTATGACTTGCTCTCTTATGGTGCCAATTTTGTGCCTATAGCGAGCTAAACAATTATCTAAATCTACAGGCCATGCTTGTAGCATAAGAATTGATAACGCACTTCGTTTAAAGCCCACCCTAATGTATAGGTATTCACAATTAATTGTGATATATATATATTTGTTCTAGTTCCTTTGTTTTGCAGGTGTTGGGAAGGGGAATAGTAAGATTACCAAGTGTTTTGACTTTCTCTTATAATGATCTATTTTTATTTGACTTATGATTTAAAAAAAAAAAAAAAAAAAAAGGCTGACAGACAATAAGAGAATTCCTGAGACAAAAACCTATACACATGGCATACCAGGAAAATGGATTCTAATTAGTATGCCTTCAATAAGAAATAAGTTTGATTATTTTACTGTGTTGATTTAAAGCAGAAGTAACTTCTCTGAAGTAAAAATTAAAGCCCTATAAGATCTGACAGGAATAATCACAGAATCACTAACTATGCTCTTGCTCACTTTTAAGGTACACAAATAGAATCGTTTTTGGATAACACTGCTCTAATCGAGTAGAAAAGAGCATACTATTGTAGTAAAGATATGCAGTTTCCTTAGCAGGAGATGCTGAATATATTATGTAAAATTAGCTTCAACACTACTTTTCATAGCCATGCTGCTGACAGCTTTACAGTTATATTAACGTATGTCTTACAGTAGGATTAAAAGGAAAATAAGTAATTCAAAGAAAGGATATACTAATTATTTGGTTTTTTGTATTTGGGTGTTTCTTTGCAGGTTGTGACCACATGCTTGCAGGTATTAAGTCCCTAAAGATATTTAAGAAGACTGGAGATAAGCATGGCTCTTGGATGAAAGATCCTGGCAAAAAGCATACAAAGATCTATTTATTAAATGGTTCTGTAAATAATGTTATTTTGGAATTTGCAAATATCATGACATTCATGGAAAGCAATCATATGCTAAAAGCTCGCAAAGTCACCTTGCCTTTTCCCTGGCAAGGAACTGGCCAAATCATATATCAGGGTTTCCTGTTCTATCACAGATACGGCTCCTTAAATGAAATAATTAAATTCAATATCCAGAAAAGGAACATAACTGACCAAATGCTATTGCCAGGGGCTGGAAGAATTCCTGCTTATCAGCTTTCTCCACCTACAAAAATAGATCTTGCCATTGATGAGCAAGGGCTCTGGGCAATACATGCAGAACCGGAGACTGAAGGAAACATTGTAATCACTAAAATCAACCACATAACCATGGCAGTAGAGCACACTTGGGACACGTCATGCAGTAGCAAGGATGCTGAAGCAGCTTTCATTGAAATCACGCATTTGTTTATTATGGTGTTGTTATGGTTCTGCCATTATGGACTTTGAGTATGATTCTGTTACTCCTAGCAAGTACATGAAAAAATGATGGTGTCTTGTGCTCTGATCTGCCACCTACAAAGCAAGGTATGTGATTTGACATTTAGCTAGTCAGATAATTGCTAAAGACATAGGCCAGTTGGGTCAAGCCCAAAGTGATGTTGAAAAAGAGCTGACAAACCCATGGTTAGGCATATCACTCAGGGCAGAATGTGCCCCTGCAACTCAAATAAATCCAATACTGCCTCCAAAAGTGGCTCCTGCTTCCCATCTGCCCTCTTCCTTTGGGGCTATGATTTTTTCTGTCACTGTGTTAGACACCATCACCTAGCACTGGTCTCTAGAACTGCAGAGGTTCCTGCTGTGGCCAGTTGGAGTCTTGGATCAGCAGCACTGCAGCTTTCCATGAGCACGAGGGCAAAGGCTGGGACTGGTGGCAATGATCTGAGAGCTTTTATTTCTGCAGCAGCTTGCTGGGAAAGGATGAGGCAATGTGGGGAATGAAAGGAAGGGCAAATACCAGACAGCCTGGGTGTCTCTTCTAGACCTTTCAGCAAATAGCGTGGGATGCGCACCTTAGCAGCTAGCTGGAGCCAAGTAGCTTAGAAAAGTCCACCAAGAGGGACAGGAGTGAGTGCAAGCAGCCCTACACTGATCTTGAGCTCTGACTGAAGCCAGGTGGCCGTTTCTGCAGTCCTTACTCAAGGCAGGCTCTCCTGGGACCTGTAAGACTTTGGTCTCTGCATGGGCTGCAGATTTTGGGCTCTAACATACCTTGCAGTGGCAGGTTTCAGCAGAAAACTGCTCCCTCAAGGCCATGGCTCGGGGCATCACCAGGAGAGAGCAAGCATGAGGGGAAGGGATGTTTCCAAATGAGGAATGGATTTTTTTTCCTATATACGAGTGGTTTGTTGGCTTCAGGCAAATGGCAGAAGGTTTTACTGAAAAGGCTTCTTTATGGGATTGTGGTTTTGCTTGGGGTTGCTGAGAGAAGTCTGTAAACCCCAGGAGCTCAAGGAGTTTGACAGGTTTGACAGGCCTTCCTGCTACTGATGAACAGGAGGCTGGAGCAAGTGTTCCTGAGATCACATCCCTGTTTTCCGTCAAAGCATGCTGGCAAGCCAGAGGAGGAGAGAAGCTGTTTTCTTCCCTCATTTTATTTTCTTATTCAAACACATTTTTAGAATCTGCATTTCTGGATCTTTTAAACTTTGCGTTTAAAATTCCTGTCAGCCTTTCTAGGCTTTGGATTAGTTCCTCCCAAAGAGCCTTGAGCACCTTGAAATTGTTACGGTAATAATCGCTAGTGACAATAGGAGAGTCATGTAAAAGATTTACGTAAATCACCTCTATAGAACATGCCACACACCAGGTTTAAAGGGCGACACTCTCCCCTGGACCACAATACCACTGTCATCCCTTCTTGTGTCCACTTACTCTACCACACTCTACATGCTGCCGTGGTCCAGAGTGAGAGACAGATGAGAAAATAATGGAAATGGGAAGTGGAAATGGAAACGGAATTGACTGTAGAGATGCATTTGTGTCGTGTGAAGTAACAGTAAGGGCTGCAGTTCCTGGTGCTGACAGGGAGAAGAGCCCTCTTTATCCTCCCTGTGTCAACCTATGCCTGCACACCACCCCTGGTTTTACTCAGTAAAGGGAGTGAGTGCTTCTAATTAACATCATAAGCTTCCCGAGTTTGCAAAGTGAAGGGCTTGGATTTCTGCTGTAGCAGCAGTGGCTGCTACAACACTTAAACCGTCGCTGGTCACAGAGCTGTTGCAGTGCCTGAGATGGGGGTCACTGCCCTGAGCATGTGGCAAAGGGAAAGCCTGGAAAGAATCAGTAATACATGAAAAATGTACACATAAAGAGGAATTTCCTATTTCTTTGAGTGATGGTAATTTAATTTAAAAGGAAATCCAGTGACAACTTCCTAGGAAATAAATGCCTTTTTGTAAATCTCTCTTTGTGGTGAAAAAGTGCTTAGCTGAAAATCAGCTGAATTCTTCTTACTCTGGTTTCTAATCATGCCTTAGTTCCTAACCCAGACTAAAGTTTGAGAAACTGCAATGAGCTCTGACAATATGAACAGGCTGCTTAGGACAGAACAAACCCAAGAGATTAAGTTAAACTTGCCAGCTGAAGCTGAAGCTTCTGAGCTTTATCAAAAATGCAAGCTGGAGAAAACTCTGGAGCTGAGATGTGACCCTGCTTATATCTGAGCCCACTAAATCTTCCAGCCTCAAGGAGATCCTCAGACCTGGGGAAGTCTCCTACCTCCTGAAGAGAAGGCACAGCTTAGCTCCAAAGGCCAGCCTTGTAATTCCTTTGCCTTATCCCTGACTTGCCCATCTTATCCAGTTGTCCCAGTCTGGAGACTCATGGGCAAACCACTTTATTCAGTGCCAGCTTAAAAATTAAAATGAAAATCCCATAGGCAGGCGAAGCACCACAGAAGGATACTTGGACTGAAGAGAGGAAAGCAATCCGTTCAACTCTATTCAGAAAAGAGCTCTCTACCTCTCTTCTCCTTTTTTTCTTTTTCAGTGTTATTGAGGTCTTTTAACACAAATGATGTATTTCAGCCATTTCATTCTCATATAAAGCCATTTCCTACTTCTCTGGGCTCACCATGATGGACTATGTCCTACCATTCTCAAGTATTTTCATGGAATAGGTATTTCTCTCACACTCTTATAGATAAGAAACTTTAGGGCTTCCTCCATGCTACCTAGCTACTTAGCTGATTTCTTTGTGCAAGTTGATAATGAAGCCACGTCCTTTGTATATTACTATTCAATTAGGATAATGCATGCAAGACCCAAATGACTGCACTAGGACTGTGCAAACATGGTGGCAACTTGTGTACGAGAATGCATCCTCTAGACAGAACAGAGCAATTACTCATGTTTCAGCTGTATAAGAAGGAACTGAGGTGCACCAAAATTTAAAAGACATTTCCATGCAGAAAGTGTATGCTAGAAGCAAAACTTCTATTTGATCCTATCTAGTGCTTTGCCACCTTGTGGTTCTCTCTTTGACTAGTTTGTCTCTCTGTGGGATTGAATGCAGCCTCCTGAGTCTCCTCCTTGTAGGTGCAGATCAGCAAGGGGGGCTTAGAATAGTTCTCATCACAATTCACAGGTTTCTCACAGTGAGTCCAGACCCGATGGTGCACGTGCTCTGAGCTGCAGCTAGCTCCAAGCTCTCCCTCTCTGCGTAATCATCTGCATCACATCTTACAAATGAAAACCAGAGCATCCTTCAGATACCTAAGTCATTAAACAGTCTGTTACAACCATATGAAACCCTTCAGGAGCTGCAGGAATTTCGCTATAGCTCCAAGTCTCAGATTTGGGGTGTGCCTTCCCTTGTAGTCCTCACTCCCAAAGCATCCCTGCACCAGTGTCTGTTCTTTTCTTGACTAAGGGATGCCCAACACAGCCTTTTGATTTTAACTCAGCTCCCACTCCACAAGTAATTTTTATTTTACTGGGATACCAGTGAAGCTGTAGCTCAGTAACTGATGTTAAGAGGAACTTTTAACACCTCAACAGCAAATGGAGGAGAGTGTTTCCCATTAGCGGCTGAGGAAGTAGTGCTCCTGTAACTTCAGCCTTGAAAGCTAATGAAGCTCAGATTGTGGCCGTGGCCTTTGATGTAGAGATGCCTGAGGTCAGTGCAGCTTTCAGAGGTGCCAGTGCTATGCTATGTCACCGTGTTCGTCTGGGCGAAGGCCCAATAACTCTAATCCTGTAATCATGTTTCTGTAAGCAACAGCATTTATTGTGCAGATAGTGGGGGATAGTTGTAGTGGTAACTACATCAGGGATACGCTACAGAGGAGAAGCTAATCCAGCCCTGTAATACCGTTTGCAGTAGAGGAAGCTACAGCCAACCGTGTCAGTAAACGAGTAGCAAAATACTGGAATCAGTTTAGGGAGTGAATACAAACACAAATACAAATACAAATGCCTTGCTTGGCCATCCAATCCAAATCCCTGCCAGTACCCTCATTCTGTTAGGGGAGTGATGTTAACACACTGGCAAAAGTCAGGGAATTCAAAGCTGTGCCTCGACACTCCATCTTTGGCTCCCACTAATACACAGGGGGATAAAAGCACTCACTGATGAGTTTGGCACTGTTAGCTTTGAATTTAATTCCTCCTCTTGGGTTGTTTCACAACCTCAGACCACATGCTATGTATTTTATGTCTTCTAATGTAGGCTGTCGTCTTCCAGGTATATGTGCATTGTTAGAAAAACACGATAGCTTATTCCACTCTAGTGGGGGAAAATATGCATATATGTGTAAACATGGTTCATCCAGGAGATGAGGAGAGCCTCTAACAAGCTGTTCAGCTGTACTAATGAATATGTGCATAGACATTCCTGTTATTTTATTTTGTACTCAACTCCGTTACAGATAAATCTCTTTTTATGTGTATCTTATTAAACAGAGCTCTTTCATATTATAGAAGTACTAGGTATTAAAACAAACCCCATAACTATTTTAAAAAGGAGAAATGAATGGGAGCACTTTATGCCCCTTTTCTATGTGGATATCTCCAGCTTTGGTGGGGGTTCTGTGTGCAAAATTAGTCATGAAGAATCAGCTCTGTATTTCAAGGAATAAAAACAATGCTTGTCTAAAGAAAATCTAATGGCAAACTGTGGACTTCAGTTGTACTACACGCAAATGCACTTATAGACAAATGTATAATATGTATGCATGCATATATATTAAAAAAAAATACACAGAAACATATTTCCTTTAGCTCAGTGCCTGAAAGTTCATTTGTGGGCATCCTGATTCTTGATATATTATTTGTAAACAGAGGGCCAGGGGACTGGAGTATTTCCTTGACTTCAATGGATGATGAGGCCTCAAGCTGTGAACTCAGATTGGGACCTCTAAGTATCCTGCTGCTACCTAACAGCTTGCTGAAAAATGACATAATTTGTGACATCAGCAATATGCTGCTTTAATAGAGGTTTGTAAAATGGTTTCCACCCTTGTGTGTCAAGACAAAAACATCTATCCTTACTAAACCCGAGGTGGCCCCCTCCTGTATTCCTCACGCACCTCGCAGCCTTTGTACTTCTTAGGTATATATTGCCATAAAGTCCCGATACTCGAAGGGTGATAGGAAATCGGTAATATCCACACGAGAACTCCTGCCCCATCGGTGCCAGGGAAGATGTCAGTTTTCAGAAGAACGGTGGCTGCCAGCGGGAGGCTCAGCAATGCAGATTTTAATGCGGAGATTTAATTTCAAATACAATTCGCAGTTTGTACACAGCTGAAAAATGTTTATTACCACGTGGATGTCCAGGACACTTTTGGATGAAATAAATTTCAATTTGGACAATGCCTCATCATTTCAATTGATGCCTTTAAAATGTTTCTCAGCTTTGCAAACAAGGCGTTTCCGACAATTCAATTACAACTGCAGAGAATGCACCAATTTAAAAATCACCCAAAATAACACCAAAAAAACCCGACAGCCTCGGATAACAGGACACTAGTCTGAAATTGATTCAAATGTGAGAGTTGTAATGATTTTTGCAAATGTTCTATTCTATAATACAATGAGAAAAATTATTTGCCTCTTGGAACCGATATTGCATCTGGGGGAAATTTATTTAAAAATAAGATGCAAACTTTAAAAAAAAAAAGGTTTTAAAGGATATAAATCTTGTAAGAACCTGAGCAGCAGCAGGAGGAGTGTGCCTTAACATGACAGAGTTGATGCTCTGGATTCATTGCTGTGTCTCTGATACATGAAATGAAATCAGTACCTGCTAGGAAACATACCTTGGGAGTCACAACTGCCCAGTTACACCTTCAGCATCTACTGGGCTTTCTGGCTGGAACAGGGGCTGACGCACGTATGGGAGAAGGTCTTCTTATAAATGGTAGGGGAAAGTGCCTCAGGAGACAGACCATCTCTGCAAATGAATGCATGTGGATGAAGCAGGGTACCTGTCTGTTCAGAAGACCATCCCCCTGGTTTTCCAGCCCACCATAACTCGGTATCTTTGTTTCCTGAGGCAAAGGTGCACTGAGTTAAGAATATGGAAGAAGTCAGGAAGGCTCCACGAAAATATAAAGACTTTTTCATCTCTCCAAATAGCAGTGTTGCAAGCCTTCCTGA
>JANHGB010060259.1:11251-26298 GCA_026283785.1 Coracopsis vasa
CCTCCTCTGGACTTGTTCCAACAGTTCCATGTCCTTTTTATGTTGAGGACACCAGAATTGTACACAATACTCCAAGTAAGATCTCACAAGAGCAGAGTAAAGGGGCAGGATCATCTTCTTTTACCACCTACTGGCCATGCTCCTTTTGATGCAGCCCAGGATACAGTTGGCTTTCTGGGCTGTGAGCACACACTGCTGGCTCATGTTCAGTTTCTCATCGGCTAACACCCCCAAGTCCTTCTCTGCAGAGCTGCTCTGAATCTCTTCTCTGCTCAGCCTGTACCAATCTAAACAATTCTGTTTTCAAAACAACAGGATTGGTAATTAGCAGTGAGAAAAATCTTGATAGCATCCCTGAGAAGGTTAAGCCTCACCAGACTGCCCACCATTTACAAGATTCTACTGTCTGTTACTATAGGGTAACAATAATAAAGGCAAATAACTTTCACAGAATCCTGCCCCCAGACTATTCTCAGTAGAGTAAATTATTTGAGATCTGTCTGAAGAATGGATGTGCTCTATAAGTGTTAAGTTATCCCAGGTCATAGATTTTGGACTTCTATCAGAAAATAAAGAGAGAGGTAAAAAAGGAAAGCAAATGTATGAAAGCAAAGAATCTACAGGAGAAAGACCATGTACATGTATCTTCTTCAGAACCAGATGCACTTTGTAAACTGTTTTTTCAATAAATATTTAACTGTACAAAGCTGTACTTTCCTACAGTTTTTAAAATTTGGAATTGACCTGATAATAAAGGAAAATATTCTTCAAATGCAATTTTTTGGCTAATGGGAGAAAGTTTATTCTGAGTTCTGAAGGGAAAAATTACTAGGGAAAAAAGACCTAATTCTTAAGTAACTTAGATCTTTGAAAAAGTGTATTTGAAAATACATAGATCATAGTATTTTATACCCAGAGTTCTGAAATGGGCTTACAAACAGTAACTATGTTCTTCATGTGATACGAAAATCCACCTCTTCAATTACTTTAAATTAGAAAAAAATTCCTGATCCCCATATTTGCTTCCTGGGTTGCAACATAGATGGTGCTGTCTCTTCCTTAAATGTCCTTCCTAAATGGCATCTTAATTCCAGGCATTAAAGAGAAGATAAGTGGGATAGCCTAAAATACAAAAGCATTCCACATCCCAAAGACCTTAAAGATTTTTGACCCCACTGGACTTGAAGTGCTAAAATAAACAGGACAGTTTGACACCTGGTAGAGTGAACAGAGAACTGTTACTTTTTAGATGACAAAGAGCTTTAATCTCCCCTGTTGTCCTTTAAAGTAAACAAAAAGGAATGTTTTAATGTTTGACAATGAAATGAAGATCCACAGGCAATAGAAAACAAAAGGAAGCTATAAGGACCATCAGCTGCCAAAAAGAATCTGTATAGGGCAGATGAATGGGATTTCACTGGAAATATATATAGAAGTGATACTTAATCTCTTCAACCCCACATTAAGGTGACTTTTATGTTTTCAAAAGCAGCAGGATGTTATATTTTACATAATATTCAGGAAGGTGGACAAATAAAAGGAGTTTGTTCTGCCTATAATAAAGGTTTAGTTCCAGTCTACTTAATAATTTCATCCTTGTCAGAGTTAATGTACCAGCATTCACTTTACTGGAAAATTAGCTTCAGGCTGATTTAAAATCCAAACTAAGGTTTTGCATAACTCAACAAAGACTCTAGCAGAGTACAGATGATGTTTTCTTACAATTCTGATTAGATTTGACCTGATCAGAGGTCAATCAATTAAATTCAGATCAAAGTATTGGTAATATTTTTTAAAAGACTGTCAGAAGGTATTAAAGATGAAGAGAAACTTAGAAATGGGAAAAATTAAGCATTAGTGGTGCATCTCAAGTAGATACACAGACATTTTGGCCTCCTCTCAGGGAGGATTTGAAAGAACCTGCTGCCTGTACATTATGCAAATGTGAGCTCACTGTTTAAATTACTTATGGCAATCTTCAGCCAACAGTGACTAAAATCTGGTAATTATACCATATTGATACGCACACTCCGAGAGCAAGAGCTATTTTCAAAGGTTAATTATTTACATAACCCCTCTCTCTCCATCTTTCATATTCACACAAAACCAGTCTCTGCAAAAAACAAAACATATGGAATAAGGTCTCCTTTTTTACTACTAAAGTTACTCCATCAAAGAATGCAAGAGCTGTATTCCACAAAACAGGTACCAAATGTCTAAGGATGACTGTTGAACATGCATGAAATATATTCAAAATATTGCAAGCAGAAATAGTAGTCCAATCTGCATATAACCTAGTAATGTAATATATTTGAATTATCTATTTTTTAAATTAACAAGTACTGTATCTGTATCTGTGAATCCGTCACCAGTTTTGCATGCACTTTTCTGACACTATTTTGAAACAGTATTTAGAAGAGTTCTGACAGCAAAGCTGCTATTCAAAGAAACTATAATTCATAAGCTATTTAAGACAAGTATCAGGATTTTTTTTCCATAAGGAAGGTTTAATATTCACTATTTTCAGTCAAGACTGTACTTAGTCTTATGAATTAATGTTCTTGCAAAGGTTCTATTTCTTAACATACAGAAACAAAATCATAGAATATTTTGGATTGCAGAGAACCTTTAACAGTCATCTAGTCCAACCTTCTTGGAATGAGCAGGGATGTCTTGGAATTCTTTTACAATAAGGGTGGTAAAACACCAGAACATGTTGCCCAGAGAGGTGGTGGAGACATTCAAGGCCAGGCTGGATGTGGTTCTGGGCAATCTCATCTAGTTCAAGGTGTCCCTGCTCATTAAAGGGGGTTTGGACTAGATGATCTTTGAAGGCTCATTCCAACCCAAATTATTCTGTGATTCTTGATTCTGTGATATTCAACTAGATCAGGTAGCTCCAACATGACCTTGAAAGTTACCAGGGGTGTGGCATCTGCCACTTCTATGGGCAATCACTTTCAGTGTTTCACCACCCTCATAGTAAAAAATTTCTTTCTTATATCTAGTCTGAATCTACTCTCTTTCAGTTTAAAGCTATCACCCCTTGTCCTGTCTCTGAAGGTCATACTAAAAAGTCTGTTCCATCTTTCTTATGGGAAGTCTTGAAAGGCTGCAATAAGGTCTCCCTAAAGCTTTCTCTTCTCCAGGCTGAAAAACCCCAACTGTCTCAGCCTGTCCTCATAAGGGAGGTGCTTCAGCCCTCTAATCATCTTCATGACCCTCCTCTGGACTCCAACAGGTTCTTATGTTGGGAGCCTCAGAGCTGAACACAGTACTCCAGGTGGAGTCTCATCAGAGACTCCACCTGGAGGCAGAATCACCCCCCTTGACCTGCTGGTCACAGTTCTTTCTACACAGCCCAGGATATGGTTGGCTTTCTGGGCTTTCAGGGACATGCACATTGCTGGGTCATTTTGAACTTCAAATCAATCAACACCCCCAAGTCCTTATCTTTTGGGGGACTCTCAATTGCTTCATCCCCCAGACAGAATTAATACTGGGGGTTGCCCCAATCCAGGTGCAGAACTTTGCAGTATGGGTCACAGAAGTGGATGAAATATGAAATATGAAATACAATTTGAAGACTGTAAGGGAAGAGGAAGAAAGCTTTGAAAGATTTTGGACCTATTTTCATGACGTTCAGAGAATGGATTTACAAGAAACTTGCTTCCCATGGAAAGAACGTATATGTAAACTGTACATACCTCCCTCAAATTTCAGAGAAGGAAGAAAAAAAATACAGATTTAATATCCAGAACCTAAGAAGAAGCAGCATTGAATCATTCACAATCTTTCTTCCTTCTGTTCCCAGAGGCTTAGAAGAGTGAATCTGTTAATAGTTTCAGGGGAAATAAAGCTTTTTTTTTCTCTCTTTTGAGGCCAGCAGTTGGAAAGCCAAAGTTTCTTTTATATCATTTTGTATCTTTTTCAGTCTATTTGGAAGGGGTTAAAAGAATAGGTGTTCAATATATTTTCTCCTGGTTCATCATGTTTCCAATGTTCTTTATTATGTTTTTACAATTACTTTTCAAAGCAGAATAAATTTAAAATAACTTCCTTTGGCTTACAAGTATGTTGACAGTATGAGCTCAGGGATTCTGAAAGTGAACCGCATGCTAGAATTTCAGAGGCAGGAGTATCATTTTGACACTTCGCTATCACTGAAAGTCAATAGGAGTTAGTTACCTAAGTGCCCTGTGAATGTCCATCCTGAAATCTTAAGAAAGAACCTACAGCATGCAACCTGTCCCCTTTTTCTGATCACGCAGATAATTTTTCTTCCACACCGTTAAATTTAAACCCTGGAAGTACTACAGATGGAGTATATATTTGCACCTTCACAATATATATATTGTGCCTTCTTTTATAAATTTTAGGCTGGATTTTGAAATGTTTTAATCATTTCTAGTAAGTACAGCAAAATGCAAATAAATGCATTGATATTTTATAAATTCCTTCTGAAGAATCTCATAATTATTATAAGGCAAATACATATGAACTAGCTTGCAGTTTTAGATGTCATTTAGTATAGTTTACATGTTATCTATTTTAAAATGTACATATCTCATAAGCAAAGTTCTGTGATCAAGCCACAGAACCATAGAAATGCTGATTGGAAGGGACTTCTTTAAGCCTCTCATCCAACCCTGTTGCCACTCAAGTGTGACTACTGCCAATGCTAGAACAGATCAGACATGTCTTTGTCTAGCCAAGTCTAGAAAAGCTTTGAGATCAGAGACTCCACCATCGTCTTTCAGGAGCATATTTCAGTGCTGCGCTACTTTGACTCTAAAAAAAAAAATGGGTACCATCAACTTTGTAATGCACTTTCAAATACTCACAGATATCGTAGATTTCTTTTTGCCAGATTAAACAAAGCCCATTTGCCTCCCGATTTGTCATATTCCCATTCATCTATCCCAAGACTTACTAGACTTCTGCTAAACTGTCAAATTTCTCAATATTTTTCACCAAATATCTTCTGTTCTTTTCCCTGTTTAAAACCGGTGGACATCATCTAGATTTCTGGCACAAAGGTTATGGTTATTATCCATAATAACCATGTACTGGGAGGAATTTATTCTTCTTTTTTCTGAATAAATGTTTCCATTTTTCTAGTTATGTAGTTACGGACATGAAGGTTGACATGCAATACTCCTCTTAAGAAATTTCTTTTTGTTTTGTTTTGTTTTTGTTTTTTCTCTAGGTTTTTGGTTTGGTTTAGTTTGGTTTTTACTTTTTAAGGAGATTAATAAGGTAGAGGACTTCTGAAATTTCTTAAAGCTGATTCATTGTATTGAAGAAATAAAATGCTTAATGTTATAATTTCCAGAAACATAATATACTGACCTACAACAGTTCAACCTGATTTGTCAGGGAAAGAAACCTTATGATGGTTGAAAAGCCTTCAGAATAACTGATTGCAACTAGTGGTCTTTTAAACCACGTAACTATGAGTTATGAAGAAAAATGGTAATAAAGAGGTTTTTAAAGCTTGGTTTGTTTGCTTGATTGTTTGTTTGTTTTTTTTTTCTGAGTAGTTGTATAGGGGAGACCTCAAAACGTGAACAGAGTGCAAGCTCCAGGTGAGGATTTTAAAAAAGCAATACTAATGCTTTTTTCCTTAAATAAGGCAGGACACATAGTATACATAAACTTGCCAGGAGATAGTTACAGAAATTACCAAGATTAAATATAATAGTTTTGATTTTCAGGGAGATAAAAGCTTCATCATTTAGTGTCTCAGAACCAAAGGCAGAAATAGGAGGGCACTGAATTCACCTTAGAATGGCACCTGCAAGTAATAAGGACACCCTTACTACCAAGACCCAAGACAGATCCCAGTGTCAGAGGACTAAATGAGAACAACTGTGTCTGAACTTCAGTAATTATGGTAAAAGAATATAAGGACTCTATTAAGAGGCCTTTAGCCCAGAGAAGTTTAATAACATATTTGTGAAAAGACTTTTATGTTGATGGATTCTTGAATTATTGCTGCTTTTGAATTTACAAATCAGAAGATGTGTACCAGAATAATTTACTAATTATTACATTCTACAAAATGAAATAAAATTAAAGATCTATTTAACATATCTTCTGTTGTCATGACCTTCAAATTTCAAGGATTCAAGCTTATAATCATAAAAATTAAGGAAAGAAACTTCTTTGATAAAATTCAAGATCAGTTACTCACATAATCACCTGAATCTAAGCAATAAGGCTTTAATAATGCAGATTGCAACATCATATTACGGCCATAGCTGCACGAGCTGCATGAGCAAACCCATACTTAAGATCCAGGGCTTAACTTGCCTTGGATCAAATACTGATCTCTGTAATCAAGTTGCACATGTATATTAAATCTACTGACATTGCAAGTGACATTCACTTAATAACACACTTCCCCTTTCCATCCAGCCTCATAATAATCCACCAACAGCTTTGTCTTTTGAGCTTTTAAAACTGGAGCAAATTGAATGTATTCAGTATTGAATTTCTGTTTTAAAAAATTCTCAAGCACCTCACAGAAAATTAGCCCAGGACACTGATGCAAGAAAACGGGCTGCATTAGAGTGTCATGCCATTGGCAAGCACAATCAGACACTGTCTATGGCAGGCCTGTGCACATGACACTTGCAGCAATCTGACATTTACTTTGTTAGAAATGGAGTGGTAGCAGTTGGATTGACTTTATATGAATAAAACACAGTCAGGGACGCTAATATTTCTGACTTACCTTCTCCTTTTATTAACATAATACTACTTACCACTTCTAAGGTTGTACCTGATCCGAACTAATGTTCCTGAAACAACAATGCTCAAGAACAAGATATGACAGACATGGTGCTAAGAAAGCCAAGAAAATGAAAGTATGACTATAGTAGCTAAGTAACTGAAGTAATATTGAGTGGCCAGACAATAAAGTGATGACTAAGATAGTTGCAGTCTTACATTAGAGTAACAAATGATTACATAAGGCACATGTGGGATTGTATGGAGAAAAATAAAAATAAAAAATTGTTCTAAAAAATGTTTCTCTTTAACCAAATAGAGTGATGTTCATGGCCACAATTTGCATATATGCCTGATAAAAGAACAAAGATCATAGAATCACAGAATAATTAGGGTTGGAAAGGACCTTAAGATCATCAAGTTCCAACCCCCCTGCCTTGGGCAGGGACACCTCACACTAAACCATGCCACCCAAGGCTCTGTCCAACCTGACCTTGAGCACTGCCAGGGATGAAGCATCCACAACTTCCCTGGGCAGCCCATTCCAGTGCCTCACCACCCTAACAGTAAAGAATTCCTTCCTTATATCCAGTCTAAACTTCCCCTCTTTAAATTTTAACCTCTTACCCCTTGTCCTGTCACTACATTCCCTAATGAAGAGTCCATCCCCAGCATCCCTATAGCCTGCCTTCAGATACTGGAAGGCTGCTATGAGGTCTCCACACAGCCTTCTCTTCTCCAGGCTGAACAGCCCCAACTTTCTCAGCCTATCTTCGTACAGGAGGTGCTTCAGCCCCCTGATCATCCTCGTGGCCCTCCTCTGGACTTGTTCCAACAGTTCCATGTCCTTTTTATGTGGAGGACACCAGTCCTACTATATGAGTATCACATATGACAAAGGTAGTATGGGTTTCAGGAAGTCTGAGAGGCAATTCTGGTAGTGTGATAGAGGAGCTAATGTAACTTGATTTACTGCTTTTATGTTGTATGGCTATAGAGATACCTCCTCTGTCTGTGTAGTTCTCAACGTGGCTTTTAGTTACAAAATAAGTGATAAAGTTAATGTCCCTCTCAGGGCAGTGTTGCAGTGTGCGTTGTGCAGAAGAGCACTTCAAGGTAGGTCCCCCTTTTCATTGGGATTGTCTCTTTCTCGTGAACATCACATCTCTAGTGGCATGTTAATTCTATTTGTAGCTTCTAGACTGCTTTTCCACAGCATCTGCATGTGTGAGGCAGCATGGACAGTGATCCAGTTTCTAATTTTGTAGGTAGTATGGCTTCTGTTATGGCAGTACCTATGGGACATCATCATGGGTTCTGGCTGTACTGAATATTATACAGACACTGCCCTGATTTAGCCGCTAGTTTGTTACCATTGCTAATACTCATGGAAGTGTATGTATAGAAAGTAGGAATTGGATGAAAGGTAAGAATACCATAGAATTCCTGAGGAAATTCAAGATGAATGGATTTTGGGGTATATCCTTTTCTTTTTTTTTTTTTTCACTTTAAGATGCAACAGTAAAAATACATGTCCTTTGTCCTTCTGTGCCTGTTGCACATATGGACTTCAATTATAACTTTTTCTAGTAATATAAGTGAATAAATGGAAGCTTAATTCTTTTGACTTAGCTCTGTCAGAATGGCTGTACTTGATATTATGTAAATTAAACATCAGATCACTAAGTGATTTTCCTGGATTAATAAAATGATTTTATGCTATGCTTTTACCAGAGCACTCAGGGAAGAATTGATTTAAGAGGACCAGTGTTAAAGGGCCAAATAAATGAGATAACAAAATAAGGCTCTGGCAAATGTGGAATTGTTTAGTGTACCTTATTGCATCAGAAATATGCCAAAGGCTGTAATTTTTGATGTTGCCAACGTATGCGAAAATCTTAAATCCTTACAAGTGAGTCAGAATCATCCTACTAGCCAAAAATCTTTGAAGTCAAATAAAAAACCTGCAAGTCCAAGTTAAATTAAAACCTGACATTTTTTCCCTAACCATCTTAAAATAATGAAATAGGTTCTAAATAAGCTGTTGTGCTAAGACAATTTCATCAATGTTAAGTGGTTTCAGTGCAATCTCAAAGAGTTATTGCTCCACATTGTTAATTTAGGGATGGTATTTGATATATAGAATATGTTCACTGTGAAAAGTCTGTCTGTTCAATTTATTTATTAATAATCGGTGGCTGTGGCGGATCCTGTTACTCATATCTATATTGAATTATATTTTAAGTATATGTATTTTTTGTTGTATTATATTTTAAAATATTTATCTAGCTCAGCATTTTCTGTCAACAAACCTTTTTTTCTTAAAAAATAATAAATTTAAACATGCAGAAAGAAAAACTTTCACAGGATGGGAAATCACTACTACAAAATGACAAAAAATTCCCCCCGAATCTATAAATATATTTGATAATGTTTAGCTATTTTAATAGTTCTGATAAATATTCAGGCTTCATGCTGAACACTGTGTACTGGTTTGGGTATATTTTCAACTTACTGCATTATCTTTCCATCAAGGGGCTTGTTCAGATTGTGTATTGTAGCAATTGTGGTACATGTTTTACCAAAACTAGGGAAACTGAAATTCTTTCCCCTAGAAAGAAATTATGAGATAATTTTATATTGTGGTACTGACTGTGTTAAGACTGTTTATCACAGGGTTCATATACTGAATTCAAATACGTATTATAAAGCATAAACAGATCAGTCTGTTATGCTGAAAGAAGTGTCTGCCAGGATCTTTTCCTTCTGTTGGTTAGGTATTGATGGGTTTTTTTTCCACATGTACTCTTATCCACTGGTGTCATGACATGTAGGTACCAACATTTATTCTTTTTAGAAAAAGTACGAACATAAAACCCAGTCTCCAGCCAACTTCACTCTGGAGATCTTCAGCAGTCATGTATTGTTTGTTATTCCTAAGAAGCGAGTAGCAGGGAGTCATCACGTGTAGTTTGCTACCTTGCTTCCTACATTGCATCATACACTTGAAACCTGAACTTGGTCTTTAAAATATGGAGAAAGCTTAATAATAAAGGTTTTTCCTCTTCAAGCTTATTATTAAGCTACTGAGGCCTTTTGTGCTTTCAGTTAAAATTTCAGCACAGACAGAAAAGTAAGGTTCTCTTCAAAGCTGATGAAATAACACCTTCTAGGCTATTTAAGTATTCCTTGCATAATTAAACACTGTTGTTAAAATTCTGGATGACACATTTCCTTCTCCTTTCTCCCTGTCTGTTAGACATTGTTCCTGGCTTATTTTGTCTCACTGCATTCTGAAGTTCTCTTTGACATGGTAAGCAAGGCCAGCAATCACTTGAGGTATTTGAAAGCATTAAACTGCTTTAGACTTGTTTTCAATTCAGGTGGGATAAAACCTTTCTGTACCTTCTCCACAACTAGCCCTCACCCTTGGACACTGTGGTCATTAGCATTGCTGATACTGAAACCCAATGGACGTATTAATTCAGATCTGGGATTATCCTTTATTCATGTTATGTCATGTCAATAAATTACAGTGCTGACTTACAGTATAGTATTTCTCTCTTTCGTGGGAGAAATTTGTCTTTCATTAACAACACATCTCCACAATGCCTTTTGTCCCAGCTAGGATTGCCCCAGTATTTTTATTATGCTTTTACTAGCTGCCTTCAGGTCTGTATCAGTAATGTTAACACCTCTATGTTGTTGCGTTTGCCTTTCAGCAGTTCGTCTACTTCCTTTAGGAACTAGTGGATCTAGCCTTCTTTTATGCAGGCTATACTGACATGTTCATTTTGTTATGCGTTGATTGCATATTTACTGTTCTCATCAACATTAGCATTTCATTCCCCTTATTGTACTTTCAAATTTTCACTGATAATCATTCTTCTACTGTCATGTTCTTACCCACTTATTTTCCTCTTCCTGTAAACTACAGCCATGCACAGACCTTCATCTGCTTCCACAGTTTCATCTGTTTTCCTTTTTCCCCCCTGACACTGAATAACCTAGCTAATGCAAATTAGACAAATCTCCTTCTAATTTCACCCTGTATTTCTTAATTTAAACCTCATCTCATCAACCATGCTAGCATTTGTCTCAGCTTGATTCACACTTCTCTGGGGCCCATCCATAGAACAGATACGCATTTGATGACTAGTAGTCATTCTAATGTTTTCCTGTCCAATTCTATAGTTTTCCCACAGCAGTTATGCTTGATCTTAATTATTTTGCTGTGCCTTTTCCTTCCTTTGAGAAAAATGACAAGGATTTCAATGAAAATTGCCCAAGATTCCTTTTCTCTGAGATCTTCAGAGGTATCATCCATAGTCCCTTTCATGTGAGTTTTATGTTGTCAGCTTTGCTGTTATGACAGATGGTCAGTGGGTTCTTCCTGCCCCTTATGAGGGTGTTTTTCAGATTCCCATCCTCTTCTCATGGCCTTGTTTTTGTCAGACAACACATCTTTCTTTCTTCTAGATGTGTTATAATGACAGACCCACTTATTCGTCCTTGTAAGGGCAAGGCAAACTAAATTAGGCAGACCAAAAAACTGATTCTTTTACCTTGTTTTTTTTTTTTCTTTTTTAACTAACCTCATCACCTTCTTATAATATTGTTATTATTAGCTTCCTAAAACTCAGGAGCTCATTCTGGTTTCTCCACACATACTTTCTCATTTCCAGTTCTATTTCCAAGGTAGGGATTTGGGGAGTTAAAATTTTTTGGGTGTTAAAATTTTGGGTGTTAAAATATTGTATATCTGGTAAATCTTAGAAATTAAATGGTTTTAGTTGGTCTTCAAGAAAAGAAAAGAAAGGGAGGATTTAATTCATCACAGAGGGAGTTTCATGACTCGCATTCGTTCTGTAGACCCAGTATGTTCCTGAACCCCATGCCGTACTTGTGCCATAGTGTTCACTGGGAGCCACAGAAACCCTTTGTAGAGCATGGATTGTTTTCTGAAGGCATAAGAGTTAAAAAAGATGTGGAACCCATATCTTTATCAGCTTTATGAAAAGCTTTGTATGCCACTAAGTGCAGTAGCAGCCAATTGGTTAAGAAGACCTTATTTGAAGTTAACTACATATTTTTCCATTTACAGACCTTCTTATTTTTTATTCTGACTTGATATTTTATTTATTTTTATTTTTTCCACACTCAGTAGCTGAACAAACAGTAAACATGCTTCTTCTGTAGCTAATTCTCCAGCATGGCAAATTGGAGAAGACACTGCCTTTGGCATTTACCAAACCTACTAGTCCTAAGCTTAGTGGGATACATGCATAAATATCTTAGCATTTTGGTAAAAACTCATCCATCGGAAAACTGAGATTATTATGTGAAGTACTTTAATACTCAATACAAGCCCAAAGTTGTTTCCTTTACCAATCAAAAAATTTAAAGCAGAATATTTCTTGTGGTGAGGCAGAAAGTGGAAAAATCTGAGGAGAGATTAGTATTTACGTTGTGTTGTTGGTGTAATTTTGGAAGATGAAATTTCGTCTCTCATACTTTTTGGTGTTTAAGTGTATGATTATATAAAACCTGTTCAGTTAATGGTGGTTTTTTCAGTTTTGTCAGAAAAGAGTCACTGTTTTCTGCTCTTTTTTTTTTTTTTTTTTCCCCACCTTCTTTTAACTTAATTGTTGTGTATCCCTGCTCATGGCAGGGGGGATGGAACTGGATGGTCTTTAGGGTTGCTTCCAACCCAAACCATTCTGTGATTCTATGAGTGTATGTATTTGCACAGAACAGGTAGCTACAGCAGTTTCAAGACCCAGAAGATAATGTGCTTATTATTCATTAAGTGAAAATTGGCTGAAAATTTTGGCTGAAAATTTTCCAACTTTCTCATCCCGAGAAAAATCTAGCATTTGATGACCCATTTGAGGTGCTGATTGAGGGGGGAATGGCAGCTAATGTAGTGTGAATGTGATGAAGAGATCGTAGAGGAAGATTTCAAAGTGGCTGGCCAAGTTAAATGAAATAAACTGCAGGAATAGTGCCCCCTGGCTCCCAATTGTCAGAAAACTTTATTCGTTCAAGGTGCTGGGAATTTCTGCCGTTTCATGCTTCGAATATTGCTTTGGGCTTGTTCCTCTGAAGTGTAATTTTTTATTTTTTTTTTTATATTTTATCTGGTTGTCTAGGCTGAAAGTGCGAAAATCCAATTTTCAGTGGATGAGAGTAATGCTATGCAGGTGGAAAGTTATACCTGCTTTGTTAGGGGAGCAAGGGCAAAGGTTTTTACTTGTATCCTTTGGGAGAGGGAGTTACATAGGAGTGTTTCTTCCTTGTTTATGTTCTGTTCCTATTCAGGCTTCATCTGAATTCTGTGGAGAGGGATGTCGTTCAGAATGACTGCCTCTGTTGATATGACTCTCTCCCTTCATAGAATCATAGAATGGTTCAGGTTGGAAAGGACCTTAAGATCATCTGGTTCCAACCCTCCTGCCACTGTCAGGGACACCTCACACTAGACCATGTCACCCAAGGCTCTGTCGAACCTGACCTTGAATACTGCCAGGGACGGAGCATTTACTACTTCGCTGGGCAACCTGTTCCAGTGCCTCACCACCCTCAGAGTAAAGAACTTCTTCCTTATATACTTAAGCTTCTAAACAGGTACACTTTGGTGAGACAAATCTCAGACTTTGTGCTTAACTTAGTGACTGCCCCTGAACACCCATATCCGCTCTGGGGTGTGACAGTGCTGTTTTCTGCAGAAAACCCTGAGCTGAGGGTGAATTCAACTTAGCGTAAGCATTGCAAGGAAAAAGAGCCAAAGAAATGTCTTTATATATATAGATGAGGGTATTTTACCTGAACATCAAGGAAGCGTACAGTAGAGACCCACTTGTTTTGTCATTTACTTATAATTTACCTCCTTTATGTGCAGGGAGAACCATGCCGAGATGTGCCTCCTTCCTGGGGCAAAGGCAGTAAAGACACAGGCAACGTGTATCCAATGTTCCTGTTATGTCACATAGAACTTTAAGCATTATAAATAACAATGATCACAAATACTTTCTCAGATGAAGGACTGTTATAAAAATGAAGTGTGGTGGAAATGCTATTGTAGGATTTGTATGTGGGAGTAGTGATAAAACAAGTATGATCCCACAGTCAGCCGGTTGGAAAGCTGTGAGCCTAGAACGATTCCACATCCTCGTTATAGTAGTGCGACAGGAAACAATGAGCATATGGGGAAACAAAAATGGGGATCTGTAGTTTGGGAATGTATGAAATAGAGACGAGATGGTTCAGATGGAGTGGAGAGCTTCTCATAGAAGACATTTATCTTAACTAATTAGCCATTCAGGGAGGAAACGAATCCCTAGCTGCAAGTATGGTTTTATATTCCAACACTTTCTGAGATTTTTAAAAAGACAATTAAGACTTGGACTTGGAAGGATTCAGATCCAACCACAGTTGCCTCTTGGGATTTATGGGATACTGATAGGTTAGTGAATCACAATTACTTTCCAAACTGTATTGCAAAGCAATAAATAATTTCTGTTTTCTGTTACCCTTTGTCTGCCAAGGAGAGGAATCATTCAGACAACAGCAATCCAACCTGCCATGTCTTACTTACTGCCTTTAGCCATTTTCTCCCATGTGAAATACATGTCATCTGCAACCATGCTCACACACAGCTATGCAGGTTCCCCACGTTCTCAGAGGCAGTGAGATGTGCTGGCATGGGTTTTTCCTATGTCAGGGATGACACTTCCAGTTTCTCCAGAAGTAATACTATTTGTGCTACTTTTAATCTAAAATGAGAGAGAACTCAAAGGAAGGAAAGCCTATCAATAATGGAAATATCTGTTGACAAGATTTACTGATCTTTTTCTAACCAGACAATAATTACTCAACTCATTTCATTTACCCTGGAATAATGGGTCTACAGACTGTCACAAAATGTCCTTGCACTGCAGAGTTAGTAAAAATTAATATTGGAAGTTGAAAGCCCCACAACTCACAGTCCACGTTGTTTAGAACTGCTTGTTTTAAACAAGGTTTTTTTTTAATATATTATGCTAAATTCCTCAGTTACTATTGGAATGGGAAGTATTTAACCATAATGATTTCACAAACACAGGATTGTTGAAAACACTCAAAACATTTACTGAGCATGCTCTTTTTGTACCATTACTGGATGTCTTTCTGTTGTATATTTTAAATATGTGTTTCAAGTTTAATTTTTTGTTCCAATTTCTCATATAGTTTGTCATATTGCCCTATATGTTCTTTGGCTGACTAAATGAGCAATTGACCTGCATGTGTTGAAAACAGTGAAGTGCATTGCA